>CAUYRT010103689.1:0-11991 GCA_963574885.1 Lepilemur ruficaudatus
AACTAAAAAGAATTTGTAAGTATACAAGAATGCCTCCTAGAAAGGAAGGGAGCAGGAAAGAATCTACTAGATTTCTTCTTCTCTCTCTACAGTCCAGATTTTCTGTCCCTCTGTCCACAGAAACACTCCCACCTGCCTTCGCCCCTGACTTTACCCATTTAGCCCAAATTCCAGCTGTCCCCGTGGTCCAGCCCCTGGTCCTGTCCCACACCAGCATCGTGATGCAGGGCTCAGGGCCACTCCAGAAGCAGCCTGCACTGCCCCAAATGTAAGAGACTCATTGGGGTTCACTGAGGAGTTCACAGGACTCACAGTGCAGGGGCTTACCCTGCACACTCCTGGCAAGTTCCTCAAATCCCTTCTCTGCTCCCAAACCTTCCCAGCAGCTCCTCTAATCAAAGGTTCTTCTCTTTTGCCCCTACCCCTAACACCTCATCCAGTTTCCTCCCGGATCACCCCATCACACCCCACCAGGCTTCTTAGTCTCTCAACCCTTTCATGCAGGAGCATTAACTTTCTCCCAGCTTCCATAGCTGAAAGCAAATGCCCAGCACCACCTGTCCCACCTTGGGAGTCAGCAAAGATTATCCAGACCTGGACCCACTCTCTGAGAGTGTTGATTGACTAACAATTTACAGTTCCAGCCACTTCTGTCACTGAACCCGGATTCCAAACTCCTAGGGGAGAACATCTGATCGGCTCACCTCCTGTCGTAGGCGCACCTGTGGTCCAGTCAGCTCTAGCCAGAGGAAGGTTACCTTAGTGGATGGAGAAATTTCGCAGGACAATTCCTAGAGAACACAGTGCTCCTTATGGACAGATATGTCAAAGTTGACATTACGTTCCTCACGTATAAAACAGGCAACAATGCATTCCTCCCGGCATTGTTGTGCTAGCTGAACAAAATAACATCTGAAAGGAAGCATTTCCCAGTGTCTCTCACTCAATACCTCTTCTTAAGAAATGAACTAACAAACTGCAAAAAAACTTCTCCCTTGATTTTCGAAAATAATCCCAGCTTTAATATGCTGCCTAATTCTAGACTTTGTATATAAAATGTTCATCTGAAAAATACAGTCTCTGTAGGTATATTTAACAAGTATAAAAAGTTATGCAAAGGTGTCTAGATCTTGTTCCATCCCTTGTGCCCTTTCTTCTCATGCTGGAGAGATTTGGGTGTCATCTGATAGGATTGTCTCCTTCTGCCTCCTGGTCACTCTCTTCCTTTGCCCCCTCTCCAGGGCCCTAAACTGCAGATTCCAGGTCATACAATGGGGAAGAACAGAGAAGCAAGGATGGGAACTGACTTGAAAAAGGAGAGGCTAGCGTGAGCCGTAAGAAGGGAAGCTTTGGGCCAGATTTGGGGAGAGTAAGAAGAGGAATAAGGCAAGAGTGTTTGGAGAATTGTCATGATAGGCTATGCATTGCATCCTCTCTAACGATATTTGGTGGATGCCAGTAAGATTGGAATTACTTCTAATTACCCTTGACTGCTGGAATCAGCCTGCAACACCCTGCTGAGACTGAGCCATCAAATGCCTGGGTTTTATTTTGTCTGCATTTATTTTTGTCTGCATATATTTATACATATATAAATAAAATGTATATATTAATGTATAATTATAATATATGATATATAATTACATATTGATATTAATATTATATTATATGATATATAGCATATATTTCATATATATAGAAGCTTTGTCCAGAAAATTACCATATTTGGGGAATGCAAGTTTAAATTCTTAAACTTATGAGGCATGAAATGATTGGAACATAAGATACGACAGTACACAGCAGTGTATGGGAACTGAGTATAATCAAAGATTGAAGCTCTGAATTTATACCTAATGGGTACAGTGCACACTATCTGGGTGATGGGCACACTTATAACTTTGGCTCAACCTATACAAAAGCAATTCCTTTAGCCAAAATGTTTGTACCCCCATAATATTCTGAAATTTAAAAAAAAAAAGATTTAAGCTCTATCTGGGGAGATAGAGGCAAATGTGATTTACATCATAAACAAACTGCTATTTTCTAGGCATGAAGGATATTTACAAAAATCATGGAAATTTCTTTGACATTTGGACAAATAATCTATTCTGTGTGGAAAGCAAGTTTCCTCTAGGGAGTTTCTAAATAAGAATTTTGCTTTTCTTACATGCAAACAGGAGTCTTTATTGAGGTAGTGTTCAGTATAAGAATGCCTTCCAGATCACCAATGCACCCTTTCACAAACCATCTTTGATGAAAAATTAAACAGAGACTGAAAGACTTCTTCCTGCTTCATAGCTAATGAACAGACAGAAACGCATTCAGGAAACTTGATTCAAATTGAAAATTTGCATCTAATGTCCTTTAAAAAATAATGTGTACTTTTCAATATTCTGATTATAAAATTAATAGGTACTATTGAATACTATGTAGAGAAGAATGAAGTAGATCTAGATATATTGACATGCAAAAATATTTATTATTTGTGTGTGTGTGTGCTTTAAAGCATTTCACAAAATGTAAAGGAATCCAGGGTGACAAACACAAAAACCTAGAGAGGTCAACAGATGTTCAAAATGTGAAGAGCCAGGTATTTGATGATAGGCATTAAGCGCTTACATTGCAGGCAAGTACTACGTATGTAGCTATGAAACCTTTCAGATCATTGTGTGAGTCAAACAGAACACTGTACTGGCAGTATGTAGCTCCTGTATGGTTTTTTTTATAAGCAACAATTTTTTTTTTATAAACCAAATTCTGTATGGTCATATTTTCTTACATGTGTATGCATGTTTATATATGGAATGTAAAATACCTGGATGATAAATACATAAACTATTATTGGTGCTTATCTTTGAGAAACCAAACCAAGGGAGACTAGGGAGAAAATACATTAAATGGGAACTTTTATGTTCTTCATATTTCTCTATTTTTTTGACTTTTACAATGGGGATGTAGCCACATAGTAAGTAATTATGCTTTATGAAAATTCATATTTCATTCCTAAAGTTTGTGGGAATTTTGAAAAATAATAGAAAGGATAGACGAAAAATCAGTCATAATCTCACAAACTGAGATATACCTACTGATTATTATCTTAGTCTGCATGGGCTGCTATAACTAAATACCATACACTGCAGTTTAAACAGCAAACATTTATTTCTCACAGCTCTGGAGGCCAGGAATTTCAAGACCAAGGTACCAGCATGGTCTGGTTCTATTGAGAGCTCTCTTCCAGGTTTGTAGACGGCTGCCTTCTTGCTTCACATGGGGAAGAGAAAGAGAGCTCTCATGTCTTTCCATCTTCTTATAGAGCTGCTAATCCCATCATGGGAACTCCACCCTCATGACCTCATTTAAGCCCTAATACCAACACATTGGGGATTAAGACTTCAACATAGGAACTGGGTAGGGACTCAAACATTCAGCCTGTAACAATCTTTTATGATACATTTCCTTCCAGTCTTTTTTTCCCTAAATGTATTTGAAATAGTTTGATTGTACTGTATATATATCATTTTATACATAGTTTTATATCCTGTCATAAATCATTGTCTTTGTCATTTTATTGAGTAATTTATTACCTTAAGCTAGATTCATGTAGGTGGAATTAGTGGCTCAAAGAGCATAGATTTTTAAATAATGTCTATGCATATTGCTAAGTAGCTTTCCAGAAAGCTTGAGTCAAGTTACAGTTCTGCCAACAGTATGCAAGAGCACTTGTTTTACTGTACCCTTGACAACACGGAGAATTATCAATTTAGAAACTATAAAAAATGCCATCTAATTTTAAAAAACTTTTTATTGCAGTATAAAGATACACACAGAAAAGTGTCTGGTTATCCCAAAGCAAATACACACCCAAGCAATCAACATCCCTAACAGGAAAGAGAACAATTTACCATCCCCAGAAACCTCCTCATAGCCACTTTCTGTCACTACTCCCCCAAGGACAACCACCATTCTGACTTCAAACAGCAACAGGTTAGTCTTATCTGTTTGTCTCATTTTGGCGTAGTGTTCCATTTTAGAAATACAGTATATCATGATGTACTTATCCATTCTGCTGTTAATGGACATTTGGAAAGTTTTCGATTTTGGATTCTAAACATTTTTGTACATTTCTTTTGGTAACCATACATAATCATTTTTGATGGACATATGTCCATCAAAAGTGGAATTTCTGGGCCACAGGGTTTTCCTGTATTCAACTTCAATAGATTCTGCTGAACAATGATTTCCACAATGATTGTTGCAATTTAGACTCCCTCAGGAGTGGATAAGTTTCTCCAGATTTGGGTTAACACTGATATTGCCAATCTTTTTCATTTAAGCTAGTCTGCTAGGCTGTGTAGTGATAAATCATTGTGGCTTTAATTTGCATTTCTTGGTGGTTAATTAAATTGAACAATGTTTCAAATGTTTATTGGCCATATGGAGATATGCTCTTTTATAAATTGTTTGTATGAGTATTTTGCTCATTTTTCTATTGAGTTGTCTGTCTCATATTGAATTGCATGTGAAATTTTTATATTCTAGATTTGAATCCTTTGTCAGGTACCAAATATCGTCTACTCTTTGGGTTGCCTTCTTACTTTTCAATTGTGTTTTTTGATAAACAAAGATATACATTTTAATAGATTTCAGTTTATTTTTCCCCTTTATGGTTAATGTTTGCTGTGTCCTTTAAAACAAGTATGTCTACTTCAAAGTCTTGAACATATTCTTCTCTTGTTAAATCTGCATTCTTTGATACCTAGTGAATTGGATTTTCTTTGTTGTAATTTCATTGTCAGCTTTTTTCTGTTATAGGCACTGATTTGTAAACATACCGGCAGTGGGTCAAAGAACACTGACTTTTAGGTATTTTTTATGCATTGTGCTAATTTGTTTTCCAGAAAGCTTGAATCAATTTACAGTTTGGCCAACAGTATATAAAAGTACTTATTTCTATAAAACAAGTTTTTCTTATTGATTTCTACAAAATATTTACATATCAAGAAAAAAATTGCATATTTGGTCCTAGATATTTTTTATAACTTGTTTGTTTTGTAATTATTTATAATAGCTGTTAAGGTAGTCAAATCATATTTTCTTTTCATAGTTTCATATTTTCAAGTAAATTATTTTTTTTTTTTTTTGAGACAGAGTCTCACTCTGTTGCCCAGGCTAGAGTGCCATGGTGTCAGCCTAACACACAGCAACCTCAAACTCCTGGGCTCAAGCGATCCTTCTGCCTCAGCCTCCCGAGTAGCTGAGACTACAGGCATGCGCCACCATGCCTGGCTAATTTTTTCTATATATTTTTAGTCGGCCAATTAATTTCTTTCCATTTTTAGTAGAGACAGGGTCTTGCTTTTGCTCAGGCTGATTTCGAACTTCTGACCTTCAGCGATCCACCCGCCTCGGCCTCCCAGAGTGCTAGGATTACAGGCATGAGCCACCACACCCAGCCTTCAAGTAAATAATTTTTTAAAATTTACTTTGGGTTTAAAATGTCTTTTCTTATCTAGCTGTTAGAAAGAATATAATTTCTTCTAGTGGTTTTGTTTTTATTTTGTTTTGTTTCACATTTAGCTCTTTGATTCATGTAGGACTTATTTGGATGATATTGTAAAATGAGAATCTAAACTGATTTATTTCCTCCCAATACCTAGGCCAATTTTCCTTTTCTTAACTGGATGATTCTTCTCTTTCTAATTGATTTATGATGACTTATAATAAGTTGAATTAATTTATATACTATAATTTTTATACCTCTTCATTTATTCAAAATTTACTTTTTCTCTGGAGATATATATATATATTTTTTCCACAATAACAAAAATTTGGATATTATTGGATTGATGATTGACCCTTGTCACATGCTAGCAAACTGAAGTTCCAGCAGGCAGTTCCTTCTCAGATAGAGGAAAGACAGTGGATAATTCTTTGCATTCCCAGTATTTTCCAGCTTACACTCCCTGAATCAGATCAATGCAATGCATGCCAACTACTGAGGAGATTTCTGGAAACTTCCTACTGTCCTGGAGTTCCCAGCCAATCACAGGACCCAGAATTGTCACCATCAATATTTAAGCTAGAGTGGACAACTGCAACCAGTCGGCATTCAAGGCAAGGAGTGGGATCAGACTTGAACAGAGCAGCAAGAAAAGTCAGGCCAGCTGGGCGTGGTGGCTCACACCTATAATCCTAGCACTCTGGGAGGCCGAGGTGGGCAGATCGTTTGAGCTCAGGAATTCGAAACCAGCCTGAGCACGAGACCCTGACTCTATTAAAAAAAAAATAGAAAGACATTAGCTGGACAACTCAAAATATATATATAAAAATTTAGCCGGGCATGGTGGCACATGCCTGTAGTCCCAGCTACTCAAGAGGCTGAGGCAGAAGGATCGCTTGAGCCCAGGAGTTTGAGGTTGCTGTGAGCTAAGCTGACACCACGGCACTCCAGCCCGGGAGACAGGTGAGACTCTGTCATAAAAAAAAAAGAAAGAAAAAGAAAACTCAGGCCAACTTGCATAGGCTTGTTGTCACTTTATTCCAGTCACTTTATTAACCTTGCAATAATTCCACCCATGTTTTATACAGTTGAAATCTTTGAACCTCACTTATTGTGCTATGGCAGCATATTACATATGTACAGCAGCACATTTGACTTAGAATGGCTACAATTCATGGCCCTTCGCTTCTCCAAATATCAACTCGATAGATACAAAGGATATTCTGTATTGGCGTGAGGGAGAAATAAATAAAAATATTTACCCCTGCTTGTTTGTACCATGGCTGATCCTAAATTTCTTGCTCTGGAAAAATGATTTGAACACTCGTGTGGTTCATGACAATACCTGCCTGGGACTTGGCCCCGTGAGCTGAGGTAGGGTAGCAGCCACTAGCCCTCCACCTCTATAAAGGGCCCTGGTTGACTCTTCACTGTGCCTCACACAGCAGCTTGCCAGGCGTGTTGTCTCCTCTGGTGTGCCAGATGCGGAGCTAGGATTCCCCCACCTGTGCGGCTGCAGTGGAGTGCTTTGTAAAGAGACGGCAAGGACAGCTGGGGTAGGCAGTCAGGTTGCCCAGGTTGAGGGGCCTCGGGACCACCTGTCTCTGGGTATTTCCCCCTACCCAGGTGCTACAGTTCTCAACACCCACTACTAGAAATTAACTACTTTTGTGCTAAATACTCCTGTTTCTTCAGATATCGTCTATACGTAAACTGGTTTTGGAGGTGTAAAGTCATTAGCACCTTACTTGAAGATAGTTTCTCAAAGTTGAAGAAACTGAGACAATTTGAAAGCTCAAGCTCTGGGGGGATGGAGAAATCCTCTGAAAAAAGGGAGAGGCAGGAACAGGGAGAGACACGTACAAGACAAACTGATTATTTTGTGATTTTGCCAGGCATAGGCCTTAGGTATAGAACCATGATTTCATATAAACCATACATATGTTTATTGGTGTTATTTCAAGATATTTTATATTTTCAGTTAACTTCATAAATAGGACTTCAAAAATTTTTCTCTCCCCTTGTTTTAATTCCTCCTCTATCAAGGATTTATTGGCTGCTATTGCAAATACTTTATATTTGAGGAGACTGAGGTAGTAGTTGGGGTTCTCCAGAAAAACAGAACCCATTGGATGTGTGTGTATATTTGGAAAGAGGGATTTATTTTAAGTGATTGGCTCGTGCAATTATGGAGGCTGGAGCCGCAGGAAGAGGTGATGCTGCAGTTCATGTCTGAAGGCCGTCTGCTGGAGAATTCCTTCTCCTATTGGGGTCAGTCTTTGTTCTATCAGTATTAAGGCCTTCTATGCTTGGATGAGGCTTACCTACGTTATGGAGGGTAGTATGTTTTACTCAAAGTGCACTGATTTATATGTTAATCTCACCCACAAAAAACACCTTCACACATATATCCAGAATAATGTTTGTCCAAGTATCTGGGCACCATGGCCCAGCCATGTTGACACATAAAATTAATCATCACAACTAATTTCCCAAGTCCTTCTCAAATTTTCAAATTTAATATAATGCATGTACAATGCAAATAATAAAGCTCTAGGCTTGCCTGAGCTTAGGATGGCGGTAAAGGCCAAACTCAATTAATTAATAAAATGATACTGTTTACCATAAATTCAGAACCATTTATATCTTTATTTGTTAGACTAACGGTTCTCAAATTTTTTGGACCCAGGACCTCTTTGCACTCTAAAAAGTATTGAGAAGCTCAAAGAACTTTTGATGATGCGGGTTAAATTGTATGATATTTGCCACATTGCACAATAAAACTAATAGATTTAAAAATATTTACCAATGTATATAAAAAATAAAACTCAGTAAATGTTAATATAAACATTTTTATGTTAAGCAACTATATTTCCCCAAACAAACAAACAAACAAACAAAAAACTGAGAAGAGTGGCATTGTTTTACGTTTTTGGAAATTTGACTTAATGGAGACCAACTGCATTCAATTTGCTACTATCTGTTGTTTTGTTTGAAGTGGATGGGAACGATCTGGCTTTGTACAGATGTGTAGCTGTAAAAGGAGAAGTATTTTATTAGCCTTTTTAAATACTTGGATATTCTTCTTCTGTACTATATACTGCCGAATACCCATTGTTCATCAGCCTGTAGATGTTTTAAGTAAAATCATGTTCCATGGGGTAAAAACAAACAAAACAAAGGGCTAGTTCTGCTCACAACTCAAACAACTGTGCATAGTCTGGAGAGCATGCTGGGGAACCACTGATGTGGTCCTGGGCTCAAAGGAAATTGCAGATGGGTGGGGAGCACCTCTGAAGAGGCAAGTGGAGGACTTCACTCAGCACATCCTCCTTAGCTTTGTTTGAGGATTAAAAAGGATGGGTGATTAAAAGTCTTATCATGCTGTGGGTGGTCAGTAATGTCCCCTTTCCTTGCCTTCGGACCCCAAGGTGTTCTTTGACTCCTCTTGACCTTTCGGCTTCCTCCAACTGCTCTGGTCAGATTCCAAGACCCGCTCACCAGAAATCAGACTTTGAACTTGGACTCATCATCTGGTTTGGGGGTTTCTTCCAAGCTCAGAGCACTACTGTGCTGACCTCAAGCGTGCCCAGCTTCTGCCCCTGGGCATGTTTTTCTCTACAACAATGTCATTTGGGTCTGATGTGCTGACACTCTCTTTGGTTCTAAAGCATTTTTTTTTTTTTTTTTGGTAAAATTAGTGACCCAGCAATTGCACAACATATTTTAGAACTTTCTCTTTTGGAAAAAAAAAAAGTTCTAAATGTGAATATATTCTATTTTTTAATCTTGATAAACTAAACTAACACCTACTATAGGACATCTTTGGGAATGTAAGAAGAATTCTGCATTTCAATGGAAAATATGCATTGCCTACAGCATATCTTTCTAAGTTATCAGATCCTAGCTGTGCGCATGGTTTTGAGCCTGTTTATCATCTTTGTATCATCTTTGTAAGCTGTAATTTAACTGATAGATATATAAATTCTATCTTGGCAGGTAAAATAAAATTCCTCCTTATGTGAAAAAACCAGTTTTGTCTTTATTTGCAGGTATTCTGTGAAATAATAAATGTTCTTTGTTTAAATTGAGTTTTATTTGTGGCCAAAAGCCTCCAAAATGACATATCCCCTGTGAATCAGGATTATTAATACTGTCCTGGCCGGGCATGGTGGCTCATGCCTGTAATCCTAGCACTCTGGGAAGCTGAAGCGGGAGGATCATTTGAGCTCAGGAGTTTGAGACCAGCCTGAGCAAGAGCAAGACCCCGTCCCTACTATCAAAAAAAAATCAGCTGGACAACTAAAAATATATAGAAAAAATTAGCCGGGCATGGTGGCACATGCCTGTAGTCCCAGCTACTCGGGAGGCTGAGGCAGGACGATCACTTGAGCCCAGGAGTTTGAGGTTGTTGTGAGCTAGGCTGACGCCACGGCACTCTAGCCGGGGCAACAGAGTGAGACTCTGTCTCAAAAAAAATTACTGTCCTGCCTGCTCCACAGTGTTGTTGTATGAAAATTCTTTGAAATGTGTTTGCTAAAACTTGTTCTAAATGATGACACATGGGCCCTCAAGTGACTGGATGCTTAAATATCCACCTCTCTGAGTCCAAAACTTAGAATAGATTTTCATTTATATATACTCACTCCAGGCTTTGACATAGTTGCAGTCTTTGTTTTTGATAATAACCTACAACATCAGGTCTTACTCACCTGTTAACATTAAACTGGAAAATGGCTGTTGGAATTCAAGGAAAAACAGTCAAGTAGAAAGACCTTTCGTGAATGGAATATTAATAACACAGTGATCAATACTACAAGGTTTAATTTACTGCCCTTACATTTCATTGCCAGCATGTCATCTGTTGATCATTTCTTTTGGTGCTGCAGGTGGCTGAGTTTGTAGCTCACCACAGAACTGAGTGCGAGTTTCTAGCAAAATACCTAAGACATAATGAATGTTACTTAATTACAGTTTGGGCAAGTTCTTAGTACATTTGCAAGTGACCATTTATAAATTCCCCTTTGATGATTACAGTTACTATAGAACCTCTTTCCAACTATAGAATTCTCCTGCCCCCATCCAAATATGCAGGTGCTTGGAAATTAAGAGTCTAAATTTTTTTCTGTTTGTCTGTTCTGTAAGCATGTTCTGAAAATTGGGTTTCCTTTTAGGGTGATAAAAATGCTCTGGAACTACATCGTTGCTTTGCACAAAACTGTGAATGTACTAAACATCACTTAATTATACATGGTTGCACATTGGTTGTACATTGTGAATGGTTAAATTGGTGACCTTAATATTATGTGTGTTTTATCACTATAAAACATAGCTTACAAAAATGAAGGAAAAAAAAAACCTCTGCAATGATTTGAAAGTGCAGCCAGGTTTGAGAACATCTGTGTGAGAAACGGAGGATATTTACCTAAGAAATAACTAATCCTAAGAGAAGAGATTTGAGGTATCCAAGCCTGACCTAAGAAGAACCTCTAATTCAGAGAGGAGGGAGAGATGTGGGAACACGATGGTTTCTTCACCAGATGGTCCTCTCGCCAAGCCCTTATGGGTAGGAATCCAAAAAGGGGATCTTCGATAAAAGAGCAAACAAGCTAGAGGATGCAATTCAGAATGTCAGATGGAACAGGCATTGGCTTCCTCCTCAATTCCTACTGAAGTACAGAATGAAGATGAAAATCAGGAGACAAAACAACACAAACAAAACCTAATAAGCAGCAGAATGGAAGGATGGACTCAAGTGAAAATCAAGTCAAAGGAAGACTTAGGTGAGGGTTCTCAGAGAATGATGGAAAATAGGAGTGAAAAAAGTGAGTCATGAAGAATGCATCAAATGTTTCTAATAACTTTATAATAGGTCATCCAGAGATGTAGAAAAGGTAAAAACAATCAACGGAATGTTTTTCTAAGTCTTATAGCTGAATAAATGACAGTCTTCAGTTTTCAAAGGGCTCACTGAGAACCAAGCAGAATTAATAAAATAAATAAAACCAGCCCTTGAAACATCCTACTAAAAAGGCTGAACTGCAAGAATAAAGAGAAAATCCTGAGAGCTTATAGTCAGGAGAAAGGGAATGGGTTGCCTATATTGAATCAGAATCACCAACAATAGCTCTTTGGAGAAAATGGAGCAATTCTCTACCTATAAATCAAAGAATGAGAGAAAAATAAAGATATTTTCAGGTACACAAGGGCTTGAAAAGTTTATCCCCCACAGACTCTATATAAAGAACTACCCAAGGTTGAATATACCAAAACAAAACAAAACAAAATTCCAAGAAAGAGAAAAACATAGAATATAAGGAAAAATGAACAAAGACACTAGTAAAACTTACATTTAAGTCCAAAGAATTTTTGATAATATAAATAAAAAGCTTAAGGCAACTGTTAAGAAATTATTCCTAAGAAAATAAGGACATTATGTTAAAAACAAAAACTATCACAATCCACAGTCGGACCTGTTCAATAGAAATATA
>CAUYRT010103690.1:0-11687 GCA_963574885.1 Lepilemur ruficaudatus
CTTGGAATACCTATTTAGCATCCTTCAGATAGATTATAGAATGTTAGTTAAATAATAATTCTAAGAGTAGCTGGGCACGGTGGCTCACACCTGTAATCCTAGCACTCTGGGAGGCTGAGGCGGGTGGATAGCTCAAGGTCAGGAGTTTGAGACCAGCCTGAGCAAGAGCGAGACCCCATCTCTACTATAAATAGAAAGAAATTAATTGGCCAACTAAAAATATATGTAAAAAATTAGCCAGGCATGGTGGCGCATGCCCGTAGTCCCAGTTATTCGGGAGGCTGAGGCAGGAGAATTGCTTGAGCCCAGGAGTTTGAGGTTGCTGTGAGCTAGGCTGATGCCACGGCACTCTACAGCCTGGGTAACAGAGTGAGACTCTGTCTCAAAAAATAAAATAAAATAAAATAAAATAAAATAAAATAAAATAAAATAATAATAATAATAATTCTAAGAGTATAAGGTTAAAGCTGAAAATTCCAAATTCTAGTAATGTCTTTCTAGGATAAGGGACAACTAATATACCCTGTCTTGTAGGAAGCTAGGTTAAAGTGTTAAAATATAATAAATTACACGTTAATCATGAGGAAAGTTATCAATATCTTTCTCTTTTTCTCAATAGCTCTTAACTTGGCAGAAGGGGTAGAGCCTTAAAAAGAAAAATTACAGTAATAAGGAAGGGGCATGTGATATTCTCCAGTAAAGGGAACCAGGCTCCTTAGAAAAATGACTGATTATAGGGCTGATGCAGGGAATATACAAGATGAATCTAGGGCATGATGGCATGTGCCTGTAGCCCTAGCTACTCAGGAGGCTAACGCAGGAGAATTGCTGGAACCCAGGAATTTGAGGTTGCAGCAAGCTATGATGATGCCACTGTACTCTAGCCACAGTGACAGAGTGGGACTCTGTCTCAAAAATAAATAAATAAATAAATAAGGACAGAAAGTTGATTGATATAATAATTTTGCCAGTTAGAATGAGTAAGGAAACCTTCCTCTAAGTACTTTATGTACTCAGATTTCTATGTGCTGTAATAATTCTTTTCTTTCACTATTAGTCCAAAGAAAATTAATGAAGATGACAAAAAGAAAAAACTTTTTTTTCTGAGAATGTTTAAGGTAGTCTTGGGAAAATAACTCTTCTTTGAAGGGGTCTTAAAGTCCCCCAGAATTCAAATATAATAAACTGAAGGTCACACAGTCAAATGTCCATAAGGGCCACATAGGGTACATGGATATAAAGAAAGAGAAACAATAGAGCATGAAACCTAGTATATGACAAAAGGCCTTGACCTTGGAGTTGGAGGGCCATAGAAAGCAGTAGGAATTGTGGAGAACTGAAAAGGGAATGCCCTGTTTAAAGTGGGTTCTTGCTATTGAACTTCAGCCTGTGGTTGCTTTGTGGAAATGAGCAATCCAAGTTGCCAAGGGAAACCAGAAATCTACATTTTAATATGAAATTATAAAATGAAATATTAAAATAGTGATATGAAATAGCCCAATTTAAAAATTTTAAACATTGACAAGGAGCTAGATTTAAAAAAAAAAAAAATACTGTACAGGCCAAGGAAAACATATTTGTGAACCAGACTGAGTTGCAGGTCTCCAGTTTACAACCTATGCCATAGTCTTTTATTTGCCTTGGGTTGATTTTTCAATTATATAGTAATCAATAATTATCTTGGCAAACATAGCTCCAAAGGTTGATATTCATCTCTGAGAAATATTAAGCTTAGTAAGATGCAAAAAAAAAAGAGGGAGATTTGCATATACTAACAGATGGGCCTAGAAATCCTACATGCTCTTTGCCATAGAGCTACACTATTTTTTCATATAGAGTTGATTCAATTCCCCAAACTCAACCTGCTTTTCCAAGTTCCTTCTAATCAGAATTGATTCTGCAATATTATATAGCTGTATAAATGCATGAAGAAGCTCTTTGTCCATTGATAGGAAAAGATTGCCAAGATACACTGTTAGGTGAAAAACCAAGGTGAGGAGCAATATGTCTAATATGATAATTTTTTTGTTAAAATAGAGGAAAATAGAGACATATTTGTATATTTGCTTGTATATACATAAAGAAAATCTATAAGGGTACATTTAAAAAATTAAGAACAACCTATGGGATAGTAACTGCGCAGATGGGGACAATCTGGAGAGGAGGCTTTCTCTCTATATATTTTTCTCAAGTTATGATATTACTTTCTTGAAACATTAAATTAAAAATTATTTTATTTTAATCAAAAATCTATATCAAATTAATTTAAGTTTGAAAAGGGTTTTGTATTGGCTTAAGTACCTAGTCCAGGGCTAGGACTAGCTCACTAAGGCATGGCTAGATAAATTAGGACTTTCTCATTTTTTTTCTCTGTTCCTCTCCAACTCTCAACTCTCAGCTGTAAGGTGTTGGCTGCATTCTCTCTTACAGCAGATGGCTGCCCCCCAAGGTTCTGGAAAAAATGGCTGTAAGATGCATGAGTCACAGGCTTACATTATTCTTATAGTTTGCCAAAGAGGAAGAGAAAACATCTTTTCTTCTCTGGCAGTGAAGTCCCAATAACTGTGGATCATCTTGGGTCATATATCCATCCTTGATCCCTGTATCACTCACTGTGGTCAGATGGTAGCTCTGATTGGCTAGACCTAGGTCACATGGGGATATTGAGATTGTCCTCACTGGTACCATATAAGAAAGGGATGGATATTACCTCAAGCTAGGGGTGATGGGCAATGAATACAGAGCTAAATGTGCTCAAAACTCGAACAAACCTCCTAAATCTCTGTGGGTCAGACCTTTATATATAGACCTGCTGCAGAACTCAGTGAATTGCAAGATGCTGGGGAGATGGAAAATACTATCCAAAAGTTTGCCCTCCATATGTAAGCTGGGAAGTTGAAACTAGAAGACGACATCTTCTTCTAAGACCCTACCTAATTAAAGTTGATATTTGACAAACCAGGAAACACATTAAGCCCTTTCCCCACACAGACTATTCTGTCCAGGTATAAATAGTTTTAGAGCCTCTGAGACAAAGGAAAGTGTTCACCAAAAGAAGGACCAATACAGGAAGCTTTGATTTCAGAAATACTGAATTAATCTTCCCAAACTTGACAAATTTTTAGAAAATAAAAAACTGAGCTAAGTTCATTAAAAAGTTATCTAATCTGGTGTCTGAAGACAAATGGATGGGTATCTAGTTAGCGAGTTAGCTGGCTGATGTGCCACATAGCTTTTTCAGGACCTGGGGAGAACCCATTTGCTTCAAGAGAGATGCAGGTACACTCAAAAATGGCCACACCCTATGCATGGTGAGGGGAAGCGGGTGAATCAAGCCACTTGAATCCCTTGAAATAGCAGTTTCCCCATCTGGTAAATCAAAATGACAGTTTTGTTTTGCAAAATTCTGGGGAGTTGTGTTAATGTCTGCTATAGACTGAATGTTTCTATCCCCCTCCACCAAATTGATACATTGAAATCCTAACCTCCAACGTGAGGGTGTTGGGAGTTGGGGCCTTTAAGTGGTGGTTAGGTAATAAGGGCAGAGCCCTCATTATGGGGATTAGTGCCCTTATAAAAGGGATTCAAGAGAGCTCCTTTCCTCTTCTGCCATGTGATGTTACAGTGAAAAGATGGCTGTCTATGAACCAGGAAGTGAGCCCTCACCAGACACTGAATCTCCTGGCACCTCTATGTTGGACTTCCCAGCCTCCAGAACTGTGAGAAATAAATTTGTGTTATTTATAAGCTACCCAGTCTATGGTATTTTGTTATAGCAGCCCAAAGAGACTAAGACAGTATCCTACTGCTGCTATAACAAATTACCACAAACACAGTGACTTCAAACAACGCATTTATTATCTACAGTTCTGAGGAGAGAAGTCCAAAATGGGTTGGTAGACCTGTGTTCTTTTTGGAGTCTCTAGGGGGAGAATTCATTTCTTTGCCCTTTCTAGCTTCTACAGGCTACCTGCATTCCTTGGTTCATGGCCATATCACCCTGACTTGTGCTTCCATGGTCTTATCTTCTTTTCTTTTCTTTCTTTCTTTTTTTCTGAGAGCTGGTGTCTCGCTCTGTTGCCCAGGCTAGGCTCCAACTCCTGGGCTCAAGCCCTCCTCTCTTTTCAGCCTCTCAAGTAGCTGGGGCTACAGGAATGTGCCACCAGACTCCCAGCTTCATATCTTTTTTGACTCTGATCCTCCTGCCTCTCTCTTATAATGACCCTTGTGATTTCATTAGCTCACCCAGATCATCCAAGATAATCTTTCTATAACAAGATTCTTAACTTAATAACATCAGCAAGGTCTGTTTTGCCATGCAAGGTAACATATTGACAGGTTTTGGTGATTAGGACTCGGACATCTTTGGGAGGCCATTATTCTGCCTACCACAAGGTACAAAATGAAGTAATATTTGTGAAGGTTATTAGCATTGTTCTTGCCACATAACAGATACTTAATCAATGCCAATTTGTTTTTAACAATTCAGTTTTAACAATTCAGATGTTTGATCATGCATCCTGTCCAGCATTAAATTTTTAGATATTCAATATCCTAGTAGGGGCAGAATACATGATAGCATATTCTCGTGAATACCAACCTAATTTTTTACACTTATGAGCTCTTTGTACTTACCTTAGAAGAGATTTTCTGTCCAAAAGTAAAGGGAAGTCCTTGGATGTAACTATTTTAAGCAGCAAAATTGTCAACATGCAAGTTCTTTTCAGTTACTCTTTAATGAAGACCAAATATGACACGTGGATTGTGGAGAGTTTTCAGAGAAGAATCAATGTCCTAAAGAATGTTACATGTTGTAGATAGTTATTAATAGTAAAAGGGTTATTTCATCAAGGTATCAAATCTGGAGGTCAAGATTTGGCATATGGGTATTTGCACCTTAGCACATCTCCCCATTGTGTTTGGGTTAACAGGTTCCAAGGACATCTCGGGGGCCTTCTTTTGGGGAGGATCCTGCTGACCCAAGACTAGATTCAGCACAGCCCAGGGGCTCTAAATTGGAAGGTGAATGTTGAGTTTTGATGCTTTTCTCCAGGCCTATTACACTCCAAGGACTTTGACAGCCAAACAGAAC
Organism: Lepilemur ruficaudatus; assembly: GCA_963574885.1. Lineage (NCBI taxonomy): Eukaryota > Metazoa > Chordata > Mammalia > Primates > Lepilemuridae > Lepilemur > Lepilemur ruficaudatus. The sequence continues at coordinate 5,093 of CAUYRT010103690.1, forward strand.
ACCCTATCACTTTAAAGAAGGTGCACAGTGACCTTTGAAAGCCTCCCAAAATGATTCATGAAGCCTATTTCATACATCTAAAGAAAGATAAAGATTAAGGCTTTATGAATTCTAGTGAAAAGAAAAAACACCTAAGATTCCCAGAGGGATCGATCTTTACAATAATTAAGTTTATATTCGGTATGATGGGCCATCCCTAGTATGTGTTCTTTCTGGTTAATAATAGCCTTTGTTTAGTAGTCACTCTCCTAGGAGGGAATGCTAATGTAATACTCACTGAGTTTTCTGCTGCTGGCTGGGAGTTATCAATAGGTCATAAATAAACTACCACCACATAGAAAAGACAATAAGATTATATATACTCCTACTACCTCCAATTGCAGTAAGAGCAACAATTATAAGGTTGTACTCCTACAGCCACCCTAGGGAGAAAATGAGAGGAAAATGTTCCATTAGCTTAATGAAGAGAACACGGCAGAGCCACAGTCAAATTTTCTCACTATTAGCACCTATGGTGTGCCCCAGGACATGAGGGAAGCTTGAGTTTCAGAGTAACAATTAAACTTTCTGACAATTAGCCCCTATGATGTATGGTCCCTGAACTCAAAGAAGATATTTCAAAGAATCACATTTACATTTTTCTCACCTCTGCCTACAAAATTTGAGTGAGTCATTTGCTTGTGGAAATGGAGGAGTCAGGGTAAAAAGTTTATTTCACAGATAACTACAAAGCATGGTTAGCAGGCTTGCCAGAGAGAACACATCAACTGAATGCCACCATTAGTAAAAGGGAAGGTTGAGAAAGATGAAAGATCTGCAGAGAAATGTTCACACCAATCTAATTACGGAAAAGATGAACTGGATCAATGTGAGTACTTTAGCTTCCGTGTTATCTGTGTTAGGGAGAATATCACTGAGGAATGAAAATAGATGTGAGGCTTCACATTGCAGCTGCCAAAGAATCAGGTTTGCCTCGTGGAAGGCATTGTATTAGAGGGAGAAAGAAGAAAGCAGTATCCCTGTGCACAGATTCTGGGTCCACCATTTATCCTTGTCAAGCCCTGATTTTTCTCTTTTGCAAAGTGAAAGTACCAAGAGAACAAACTTCCATGAGTTATTGGAAGGATTAAAAGAGAAAATGCATAGGGATTAATCAATAGTAAGTGCTTAACAAGTGTTATGTATCATTATTTATGTTCAGAAGTAGACTAGAACACTATGCATTTATATGGCTTAAGTAAATATTTGTGTGATAATCAATATTCTCAAATTTTCCTTCTGGAAAGCATGGTTCAAACTTTACTTGGATGGTAGTGAGTAAACAGTCTACTTGGGTTCCTCTCAATCTAAGGAGAAGTAAAGGATATTTGTGTAATTTGGAGATTTAATATGTCTGAACTGTCCTACAAACTGTCCATAAATACATGGATAAATATGGGAAAATTATCCAAAACACAAAGAGTTTTTGTCTGGTCCAACTTCTTCACCCAATCAAGTGAAATATTGATATCAGTCACACCAGTCCTCTACTTCTGTTGCTTCTTACTGCCACACAGAGTCGCTGCTGAAAAGTGGGTGCTCTACTGCCCACCTCTATGGGCAGAACAAAAGCAGTTCTTAGACAAAGCCCAACTTCTCTTCCTTGGAGCACACTTTGATCAAAAGTGCAGCTGTTATGTACACCTCCTTCTGTTTTATACCCCACATCCTCCAGGGCATCCATCAGATGGCCTCAGTAACTCTGGATCAGGACTGGTTCAAATGTCAGCTTCCTCTTGAACCCAGCTTCCCCTCTCTCTCTACAATTTCCCTCAAAACACCCTCGGAGGATTTCCTGGATTGCAAATTTCTAACTTCTGACTTCCAATTATAGTTACTGATAGAATGCTAAAAAAGAAAAGAAAAAGGTTAAGTCAAATAGCAGATACTGTCTTATTGAGAAACAGTATTGCCTAGGATATAATATTGCAAGTATTACTACCCTTTGTGTTTGTGGACTTTACTGCTGTTTCAGAAGGTAGTTTGCAACTGCAATTAAGCTTTGGATGTTTCGGAAAATTACAATGGTTGTTTTAAAAAGTCTTTTAGTTTGTATCACGATACTGAGTGTGAGAAGTAGAAGTATGTCTCAGTGATATCTTTACCTGTCCCGTGGCACTTGCTGTCCTGGTGACGATCAAGCCCTGTGTCACTTCTTTTCCCTGAATGGTGTGTGTGTGTGTGTGTGTGTGTGTGTGTGTGTGTGTGTGTGTGTGTATTACCTTTCACAGCACTTGCTGCTCTCTTTCCAACTACTAGAAGGTTCACTTTTGCCCCCTGCTATCCACCTCCCCACTACCATTTATGTGACCACTATGTATTCTGTTGTAAAAATTGTACCCCATTTCCATTCCCGGAACTCTTCATCCTACTTCCTTCCCCTTTTTTAACTCCAAAGAACTTATCACCGCCTAAGATACTACATATTTTACTTCTTTATGTCTTTCTTTTCTATCTCCTCTTACTATAGTTAAGCTCCATGAAAACACGGGATTTGTTTTATTCGTTGCTGAATCCCCAGTGCCTAGAATAATGTCTGGCACATAGTAGCTACCCAACAAATAGCTGCTAACTGTAGGCAGAATTTATCAATTTCTTTTTATTGTGACTCAACCCAGAAAATTATAGAAGGGAAAGATTTTCATAACTCTGTAACTTCCTTTCCTAGCCATGGGCTCTATCATCATTGTCACCATCATCACTTTTTTCTTATTATTAATAGTCTCCTCATCCAAAATTACATGGCTAAAAATGATAAAATACTTACACTGATAAAAAAGAGTTGATTTTTTTAAAAAAGAGACTGATAAAAACAATTTTTAAAGAGACATAAAAAAGTCATCTAGTCATCTTGTCCTGCTCCTACATTTTTCAGACTCGAAAACTGACAATAGATGATGTAGTCATGATTGCACGCTACCTACACTGTCCGAATCTTGAGGAATTTAGTTTCAGTTTTAAGATATAAAAGCCCTGTGACTTTATAAAAAGATCTGATAACTTGTCCTCATCAGGATAGAAGTCCCCATAAGTTCATGAGCCCTAATTTCCTGTTTGCGATCACGAATAATGATTTTGGCTAAGTCACTTTATCAAAGGTGGACCATATGAGTAGTACGAATAGGGAGTCATTGATACAGTGTAATTTGAGAAGTAGTAAGGAGGCCCTATAACCCAAAACATAGAACACTCTCAATCTCGGAAATTGCACCATGGCCTTTGTGCTAAGCTTTACTCACTCTGCAATTCTATTTGTTGTTTTTTAAATTTTTTAAAAAATTTTTAATTATTATGGGCACGTAAAAGCTGTATATCTTTATGGGTACAAGTGATGTTTTGATATAGGCATATGATGTGAATTAAGAGGTCAGGGTAATTGGAGTATCCATCACATCGGGCATTTATCATTTGTTTGTTAGGAACATTCCAATTCTACTCTTTCAGTTATTTTACAGTACACCCTAACTTATAGTTAATTATAGTTGCTTTGTTGTTCTATCAAATATTGTTCATTCTATCTAACTGTATTTTTTTGCACCCACTAATCTGTAATTCTATTTGAAAAGCAAATCCTCTAATGTTAGAACACACAAAGTTCCTAATATTTTAGGACACAGAGATTTTGAAGTAATCCCAAAAATCTAGGTGCACAGAAGCACTGAGTTTTTAGGATTGGAGAAGGGGCAGAGTGGATCTAGGAATTTACTCACAGAGAAAGCAAAAATGCTGAGGGTCAACTGCCCACTTACGGCCAGCTTGAATTTCTTCCCGAGTTAAATGGGTCAAACAAGCCTTTACAGTGTTAATGGTGGGATATGATGCAGAACTAATTATACTGTATAAAGGCTCTGGGAAGCTCATGGTTGACACACAGTTATTTGACAATAGTAATTTACTAACAGCACCCTGGGATCTCCTGCTCATTAAGTGAATATTGATGAACATATAAAGCTCACAATTGATGCAGCATGTTTCTGAATGTTTTCTGCATTTGATGTATCTGGCACAAAACAACACAAAATAAAACACATTTCGCAGGCAGAGATGAAATAAGGGTATGTAGTAAGGTGTCGAGGGCAGGGTGGTCCCTCCCGATGTAGGCAGCAAGGAGACGCATTCTCTGTAGAGAAGTTAAACACAATAAAAAAAACTGACCAAAAACTGGTCTTTTTATTATCGCCATGTGCTAACAATTCTAAACAGTGCCAAGTGATAAAATAATCCCCCCAAAATGATCTCTTGTTGGTCTAAATTCTTAAAAATTGCTGTGGTTATTACTGAGTTGAAATAAAACATGAAAGTTTCAAATTAGCACATTTTGGTAACTTATCCTTTAATAAACATCAGATCCTACACATAAGTTAATTTGGAGACTTTCCGGTTATACAGTTAATAATACCACACACACAGACTCTGCTGCACCTATTCAAGATAACAATTGAGAAGTGTTGAAGCTTGGTTTTAAGGCAATTTCTATCTCTAAACTTGGTGATATTATGTAACCCTGTGTTTAAACGGTATATTTAAAATGTACGATTTAGCACAGTGATTTTAAAGATGAAGAAAAAGAACCTAAGTTACTTTGATTAGGTCATTCTGTACAATTTTTATTATGATAGCAAAACATGCCAACACCAACTCTGAGGTGCAATGTTTTTGTTTGGAAAGCGCATTTTTCATTTATTTATTTTTTTATAGAAACAGGGTCTTGCTCTGTTACACAGGCTGGAGTACAATGGCACCATCACAGCTCACTGCAACCTCAAACTCCTAGACTCAAGCAGTCCTCCCACCTCAGCCTCCCAAGTAGGTAGGACTACCAGTGCATGCCACCACACCAGGCTAATTTTAAAGATTTTTTTATAGAGACAGAGGTTCTATGTTGCCCAGACTGGTCTTGAACTCCTGGTTTCAAGCAATCCTTCTGCTTCAGCCTCCCAAAGTGCTGGGATTATAGGCATGAACCACTCTGCACCTGGCCAAGAAGTGTAAATTTGATTAATATTTCAAATATCTAGTCTTCGACAAAATTTGGATAATATTTTTAAAAATTGTTAACCATTTGTTTTAAACTAAAGAATAACTGAAGAAAATAGAATGTTAGTTACACCGGTGGTATGATTTAGCTGTCTGAACTGTTTCTTTGGCAGATATTTTGGTTTATTAAAATTCACTTCTTGGTTATTGTAATGTTATGCATTACTAAAACACACCACCATGTAGGTATCAATCCCTCTCCTTTTTTAAAGATACATTAATATTATTTAAAACATTTGTATTTTAAAAACTCTATAATACTTCCTTTTTTATTTTTGTACTGGCATGATTATTACAAATACACATATACATACACACATATATTCAATAAAAGACAACTTGCATTATCTGTACTCCTTTTTTGGCCATCAGTCTTGTCCTTTCATGATTATTACTGGAAATAATTTTGTCCTGTGGAAGTGATGATGTTGAAAAAAAAATCCAGTCTGGGTGTCAAAGACTCTAGGTATGTTCCTAATACCTACAACACTGGTACAACAGTGAGATCTACGAGGATCTCTATTAACTAGTCGCAGCTTTGCAAATAGGCTTTGCACCTTGACTGGTTGATTTCTCCAGTGATTACTGAACCAATGAGCTGCCTAAGACCAATGTGAGTTCCATTTTTAACTTAGTTAAAAGAGAAGAATTCTTATTATTGTAATTCCTTTGTCTTTACTGGTTAAATTAACATTCAGTATTGGGGTTGCTGTGCAATATATGATATTATTTTACCTACTGTGTGTTTAAAGTAGTCTTGTCATAGTAACAGCGTGCCAGCATAAAAAGTATTGTAGCAAACAGGTAAATACATGACTTCTGTGAATTAAAAGGGGATAATTATGTCAGCCTTACAGCATTTGTGGGTGAATAGCTAAAAATAATTGAAGTAAAAAATGTCAGGAAATATTTAACATTAAATACAAATAATCACAAGATTGTCATAAGAATGACAATGACCAATAAAACATAATTTTTCGTTTCTCTTGATAGAGTATTTCAAATTAGAATATGAAAACACATTACACAAATACTCTGTCATTTTCCCTTCATTGTAAGCAGTCCCAGTCCTACACTATACACTACAGTTACAATTGCTGTAATTTTCCTGTCAAAATAGATATTTGCTATAAAAAGATCCCCAAATTATTTTTATTTTTTACAACTTATCTTTATGCTTTGAACAAACAGAATTCAATAAATCCTGATACTGAAAATATTTTGGCTTCCTAGGAACACATAGGATTATGCTGTATGGGCTGTGCCTACTATTGAGTTTTTTTTTTTTTTTTGAGACAGAGTCTCACTGTGTTGCCCGGGCTAGAGTGCCGTGGCTTCAGCCTAGGTCACAGCAGCCTCAAACTCCTGGGCTCAGGCAATCCTCCTGCCTCAGCCTCCCGAGTAGCTGGGACTACAAGCATGTGCCATGATGCCCGGCTAATTTTTCTATATATTTTTAGTTCAATTAATTTATTTCTATTTATAGTAGAGACGGGGTCTTGCTCTTGCTCAGGCTGGT
>CAUYRT010103691.1:0-29037 GCA_963574885.1 Lepilemur ruficaudatus
CTACTCGGGAGGCTGAGGCAGAAGGATTGCTTGAGCCCAGGAGTTTGAGGTTGCTGTGAGCTAGGCTGACGCCACGGCACTCACTCTAGCCCGGGCAGCAGAGTGAGACTCTGTCTCAAAAAAAAAAAAAAAAAAAAAAAAATCCAATTAGAAAATGGGCAATAGACCTGAAGAGACATTTCACGGCAGAGGCAAATAAGCGCAAGGAAAGCACTTGCCTTTGGGGAAATGCAAATTAAGATCATTATGAGAAATCACTGCACACTTAATTCAGAAGCTGACATTAAAAAAGTATTGGTAAAACCAAGTGCTAGCCAGGATGTGGAGAAACCAGGTTTCCATACCCTGAGTGTGGGGAATATAAAATAGTAACATGCTGCCATTCTGGAAAATTTCTTAAAGATTAGCAGTTTCTTTAAAAACATGCATATATCATATTACCCGGCAATCACATTCATGGGCATTTATTAGAGAAATTAAAATTTAAGGCCACATAAAAACATGGTTTTTAACATGAATGTTCACAGCTGCTTGATTTGTAATATTTTGATTGGTAATTTACATACAATGAAATGCACGAATCTTAAATTTTACAATTCAATGTGTTTTGTCAAATGCATGCTGTACCCACCTGTTGTTAAGGTTTAGCACATTTCTAACACCCCCCGAAAAATTTCTCTGTGCCCCTTCTGGTGCCTGGCTGCTCCACTGACAAACTGCAAGGCAACTACTAGTCTGATTTCTGTAAACTTTTATCGGTTTCCATATAAATGGAACCATACAGTACGTATTCCTTGATGTCTGGCTGCTTTTGTTCGGGAACATGATTCTCTGTGTTGCAAGGTGTGTCAATAGCGCATTTCCTTCCCCTTACCTGCTAGTGTCCATTGTATGGATTCACCTCAATTAGTTTATTTGTTCTCTTGTTAATGGATATTCGGGTTATTTCTAGTTTTTGCCTTTTATAAATAAAGCTTCTATTAACATTGTCATATAAGTCACTTTGTTAGATATAAATTTTCATCTGTTTTGGATAAAAACCTAGCATGCAATTGCTGGATCATACATTAGGGTATTTGTTTAAATTTATAAGAAACAACCTAACCATTTTTGAAAGTTTACATCATTTTACGTTCTCACCAGCAATACATGAGAGAGGCCCCTTTGAAGTTTTCAAACGCGCATTCGTTTTTCAGGTGCACGCAGGCATTTGTGTATATTCCTTTATGAAGTGTCTGCTCAAGTCTTTTGTCAAGTTTTTTAAAAAACTAGGCTTTTTATTATTGTTATAGGAATTCTAGAATTGAGTCCCTTGTTTGATATGTTGTGTGAATATTTTCTCCTAGTCTATTGATTTTCTTAGTAATGAAAGTTTAAAATTTCCATGCGGTCCAATTTATCAATGGTTTTCTATTGTAGTTACTGCTTTTTGTGTCCTAAGACGTCTTTTCCTCCTCCAAGGTGGTGAAGTTATTGTTTTATTCTGTAAGTTTTTAAATTTACGTTTATGATCTAATGCTGAAAAAAAATGTTTTAACCAGAGGCATACGTTACATGTTATATTCAACACAGGAACGAATTACAGAGGCACAGCGGGAGGCGGGGGCGCTGGGAGCAGCACTGGCTTCGAAGCCCAAGGTGTGTCTTGGCTGTGTCCAGCCAGGTGGTCCGGGCAGGTCACTCCTCAGGGATCAACGTGGGCCAAGGCCATGCAGCAGTGACCCAGAAGGCCAGTACACTGAAGTGGCTTTGAAACCTGATTGGAGAAACGGACTGCTCAGCTGTGAGAACACCGGGCACTCCGGAAAGCTGCTGTGGAAGAAAACGCGTGAGACGCCGCGGGGGGCCAGGTTCTCCCTTAAGGCCCCTGGCCGCCTCTGCCCGCGCAGCGCCGTTCTGCTGGCCGCCACGAGAGGGCGCTGTGGGAGCAGGGTTCCAGGCCAGCATGGCGCCACCTAGCGGCACCGACGCGGCTCTGCTCCCCGGCTGCCGGCCAGAGGCCGGTTAGGTCACGTGCGGTCACACGCGGAGGCGGGCGGGAGGGCGACCTCGCCCCAAATCTGCAAGGGGCCCTGCTACGCCGGGGTACTTCCTCAGAATACTTCCAGGGAATGGGGCTGTCAGGGTAACAAAGGCGGCCCAGGAAGAGGAGGGGGTGCTGAAAGCAACATGGGCCCAGGTGTCCCCGTGGCAGGAAGTCTGAGGTTAGATTGGCACAGGGAGATGTGAGCACACGGCAGGGTCTGGCACCCGGGATGGGTCAGCTGGCCCCAGGTTGGTCCTACCAGGCCAGGGGCAGAGCTGAGCTGATGGGCCCCTTCCTGTTGCAATTAGGATCCACTCAGGACCTGGCATGGGTGGGGGTGGGGGTGGGGAAGCGATCTGCCAGGAGCTCTGGACAGCCGAGGCGGGTGGCTGTGGGCGAGGCCGCGGTTCCCCATGCTCTCCTGGTCACCTGCAGCAAGGCACAGTGGGAGCAGGAGGATTCTGAGCTTTTGGCAGGAAGAATGGCTTAGGGAGCTGTGGCCTGAGGAGCTGACTGGCCCACACAATGAGCCCAGCACAGTGTGAACCAAAATAAAATATTAAGACTCCCCTCTACCCCCCAACCACTGGTGGACTGAATGGAGCCCCTCCTGGCCAAAGGGATACCCTAAAACTGAGTTGCTGGCCAAGAGAGGGAGGTCAGACCTGCCTCATCATAGCCCCCTCTGTTCTTAGAGAAGTCCTTTGTAATCCCTTGACGGGCCTGAGGCTGTGCAAGACAAACCTGCAGGTCCTCAATTGACACAACAAATATATGGCTGGTAGCTTGTCTCAGATTAACAGATTTTCTTATCTTAATTTAAAACATTCCAAGACTTTAAAAAAAGCTTCACTTTTTTTTAAACCAATTACAAGTCAAAGAGTCTTTAAGCTCCCCTGTAACCCATAAGCCCCCGATTCAAGATGGCCCACCTTTTCAGACCAAAACAATGTATTGATTTATGACTTTACCTGTAACCCCTGTCTCCCTGAAATGTGTAAAACCGAACTGTGACCCAACCACAGCAAGTTCACTTGCTCAAGGCTTCTTGAGCTTGGCTTCTGGCCATGGTCCTCAAATTTGGTTCAGAATAAAGCTCTTTAATTACTTTACAGAGTTTGGCTTCTTTTCTGTTGACAATACCAGCCAAAGCCAAGTATCAGGCACCCCAGGGATTTGGGCTTGAGGGACTCGGAGGAGAGTCCAGCCCCATAGCTATGGCAGAGACTGTGCAAGCCTTGCTCACCAAGTGGTAGCCTCAGAACCCCATCAGAGGATAGCCCCAGGGCCAGGAACAAAGCTAGTCATTGGCCACCAGGGCGTCAGACAGGGCCCACCTTGGCCAAATACCACGAGGGACTGGACACCTGCATGGGGCCATAAGAAGTGCCTGGAACTCACACCCAGGCCTGGGGCCCACAGAAGTATTTCAGATATTTATGGTCTCACGGTAGGAGCTGTGGGAGCTAGTATCTGTTCCTCACTACAGGGACAGAGATGCAGTGACCTGGGATAAATGGCAAGTATTTAGAAAGACTTCCCAGGAACAGGACCGAAAGAGGGCAAGGCCAGCCTCCTCCTAGGAAATTAACCTGGGACCGCAAAGCGCTAGGCTGGTAGGCTGGAAGGAATCGGTGCATGTGTCTTGCTAGAGTGTTGCAGCACTTAGATCAACAGGGTTCCCTGCCTCCAGGCTCACCTTCCAGACTGCTGCCAGAAAGTTCACTGAAGCCCAGGCAAGACACTCCCCTGACTGTCCCCTGTAAAGACTTCCCTTGTCCCTGGAAATCCTTTGAGCTTCTCAGCCCAACAGGATGAGCCCTTCCTGACTTGGCCCCTGACGGCATCTTTGTCTTTTGACTCTCTCTCCTCCCTTGGTGAGAACATAGCATTCCTTTGGCACGTCTGGTACAGACCAGATCCCTGACTGCTATCTAAATTCCTCCCTCTGCCTGGAATGTTCTCCATCTTGTCTCCCTGATAAGCACTGAGTCATCCTGCTCAGGTGTCACCTTCCCTGTGGAGCCTGTTGCAAGTAGAGTGCCTGGCTACGGTAACAGACAATGTGGGTTGCTGACCACAAATCCACCCATCTCCCTCCTTTATTCTTTGCCAAGAGAATTCTGATTTTTCCCAAGTAGTCAACCCTCAGGAAGGTGACCCTAAATAGGCCAAGTCCAACTTGCTAGCCCTGCCCTCCTGACAGCATAAGACCGATACTGGTGGACATGTGCCCCATTCTGGCCATTGACCTGGTGCCTCCCTGGATTGGCAGTCAGGGGTCACAAGCCTTCACAGAGGGGCTTCAGTGGGGGCTGATTCTGCTGGGCTTGTCTGTCATTGCAGCATCAGAACCTGAAACCGCGCCTGGAGTTAAGAAGGTGCCAAAGGGGTTGAGAAAAACCACCTTCTTCTGCTAGATCCTTCTAAGACTGTGCTGACTAGGGCTGGCCAGGTGGGCCTCCTTCCACAGGCAGTCTGGGGAGGCCCAGAGAGTCTTCCTAGAGTCAGCCCATAACTTCCACCCTGTCCCAGCTTTTTTCTGCTGGGGGCAGGGGTCTATTTTGCTCCATCAGGAGTGATAAATAAACTTTATGATTCTGCTCAGATTTCCTTGTGGGGCAAGTACTTGGGCATGACCACATTTCCTGGGCAGTCTCCTTGGCTGCAATTTTTCTCGAAGCTCCTGTTTGGCCACATCAGGTTTTGGGGTGGGCTGCACAATAATCCTGTGCCCAGCAAAGAAGTGGTCAGAAGGGCTTGCAGGGCAGAGGGATCCTCTGAGTCCTTTCTAAAGGATGTGAGCAGAAAGCAGCTAGTGGTTAGGCAGTGACTGAGCATTGCTGGGAAGTCCAGAGATAGACTGGAAAGAAAAAAGAAAGAAAGAAAGAAAGAAAGAAATGGCATCCAGGAGTTGTGCACTGATGTGCTTGCTGAACAGGTGTTATTGAACAACTGGGGAGCCTCAGCATCGTAGTGTTACAGACAGAACGTGCGTTGTTGAAGCCCCAAGCCCCAGTGGGATAGTATTTGGAGACGGGGCCTTTGGGAGGTAATTCAAGTTAGAGGAGGTCATGAGGGTAGGGCCTCATGATGGGGTTAGTGCCGTTATTCAAAGAGGAAGAGAGAGCAAGAATTCTCTCCACACCCTCCATGCGAGCACAGAGGAAAGGCCACGTGGAGAAGGCAGCTGTCTACGAGAGCTCTCACCTGAAACTGAATTGGCAGCACCTTGACCTTTGACTCCCCAGCCTCCAACACTGTGAGAAATGAATGTCTGTTGTTGAAGCCACCCATTTACGGTATTTTGTTATGGCAGCCTGGGAAGACTAAGACATATTGGTATGTAGCTGCCACCGCACCAAAACCCAGGAGCCTCCCCTGGGGTCCCACAGACCCCCAATCCAGCACTAAGGGCTGAGGTCTGGTCCTGCAGGGGCCTCTCCAGCTCTGCTCCAGCCCTACCCTATGTCCAGCAGATGAGCTGGTTGTGCCGCATCAGTTCTTAAATATTTTGAGTAATGCTGTGGCAGATTAAAAAAACAATAGCCTCCAAATTCTTTGACACTCTTCTCAGTGACAGATGGGGTCTGTGTCTCCTTTCTTTGAAGCTGGGGTGGCACATGATGTCTTCAACCAATAGGACACGGTGAAGGTGATGCCACGTGGCTCCTGATACTAACTCAAAGAAGGCAATGCTGCATCCCCCTGTCCACTGGAAGACCATGGAGCCCTGAGCTGCTGCATGAGGAGTCCCACTACCCTGAAGCCACCATGCTGGTGAAGCCACATGTAGGAGCTCCAGGGACAGTCCTGACTGAGCCCAGCCTTCCAGCCGTCTCCTCCAGGCACCCAACATTTGAGTGAAGAAGCATCCAGATGATTCCAGCCCCCTGATGCAGAGTCACCCCAACCTTCAGGTCTTCACAACAGAGACCACAGACCTGCTGGAACAGAGACAAGCCATCCCCACTGTGCCCAGCTGAGAATCTGTGAGCATTGTAAAGTGATGGTTTTACACCACTAGCTCGGGGGTGGTTTAAATGCAGCAGTTATAGCTGGGACCCTACTCTGCATTGGAAGGTAAGGAGACTGAGGCTCAGGGAGAGAGAGCGCAAGTGACTAGGTTAGGGTCACTGAGGCTACACGGGGCAGACCCAGAACCTGCTCCAATCTGTGGGAGCTCAGAGCCCTTACTGCTCCTGTCTCCTGATGGGCCTGGCTCCTGGGTATGTCCTCTCCCCTCAAGACTGCAATTTAGGAGGAAGTTTGCAAACTGGGGCATGTTCAGAGGCCCAAAATCAAGCTCCAGGAGGACCGTTGAAGGGTGCGGACTTTGGGCTTTGACAGATGTCTTAGGGAAATTTGTGAGCCTTCTTCAGATATCCAAAATGTTGTTACTGGGCATGAATAAACATGTGGCCCTACATGGCTGAGTGGAGAGTAGTGGGCCTGATGGAGTGGATTTTGGTTCAAAGGAAGAGCTCTACTGGTCACGCCAGTTGGAAAAACACTGGGCTGTCCAGGGAAGCCATGAGTTCCCATCTTTGGAGGCAGCCAAGGGTACACAAAGGATACACCAAGTACACCCCATGTACACCCCATGTACACCAAATATACCCCAAGTATACTAAGTACACACCAAGTATACCCCATATACACCAAATATACCACAAGTACACAAGGTATACCCCAAGTTTACTCCACGTATACCAAGTACACCCCAAGTACTGCAAGTATATCCCTGTGTGGAAAAGCTGTGGAGAGTAGTGAGGGTGGAATAGGACTAGACCACTTTTAAAGCCCCTTCCAACCCTGAGATGTGGGGATTTAGGCTACAAGTCAGGTGGCAAGTGGAAACTACCCTCATCTACAAGAGCCACCCCCAGGGCCACCATGGGCACAGTGCACAAACAGGGCTCCCACAGATGTGCTAAGGCTTGGTTGCTCCCCAAAGCTCTGTTTCTGACAAATTAAATTGGTCCACTTTGGTCACCACTAAAAATCCGGACACTTTGATCTGAGTACAAATCTTTATTATTTTGAAAACCACAGCAAAGGCACCTCAGCATCTCCGGGTATCCCGTCCCTGTCACACCCCCTGTGCTACATGCTGCCATGGAGGGCAAGGGCAGCTGATCTGCTCAGTGCCTGGGGAAGCCTGAGTCTCCTGGGACACAGTGTCCTTAGGTCAGGACATGGACTTCCAGCTTACTCCATCATTAGGACAGTGAGAGAATTTTTATTCCACCCAGAGCCTAACATTTTTAGATGAGGCTGGTGGCTGGTGAGTAAAGGTTAATGACATCCTGGTTGGGATGGATACATGTGTCCTTTCTCAGCTGCCCACCCACGCATATGCACTCTAAAGCAAAGGGTGTCTCGCACTGGCTACTGACCACATTGGCTGAGACCAGCAGAGGGGGGCAGGGCCGGGCTATCTGCACGGCCTGTGCCCAGGGGATGCTGTGACCAGTCAAGCTCAGGAAGCACCTGTCTAGGGAGGGAGAAATGACCCATGAGCCCCTGCAGTCTTCTTCATGCTAAGGTATCTCTCCGGCCAGAGGAACACCGATTGGCATTGTGCTCCCACCTGGAAATGACCTGGGAGGGAGGTGGAAAGAGGAGCCCCAGGCTGGTCCCTCCCTCTGGGTCAGAAACAGCGGCAGAAAAACCCCCGAAACTGGGAAATAGAAGGCTGAAAGGCTAGTTCCCCACCCCAACCCCGTCCATGGCCAAGGTACAGCAGGCAGGGCCTGGAGGCTCTGGCTTCTTGGCTGTTGCTTTTGTTCTGTGTGTGCCTCAGCAGTCGCTGCCCACCAGGCTGAGCAGGGTGTCCTTGTAGTCGGGGGGAGGGGGGGCACAAGGGCTGGGGGACATTGGTGCTGTTGGCCTGCTCTTCAGAGCCGTGCTCCTTGTGTAGGACCTAGCCTGTCCCTCCGAGGGTTCCTAAGCATCAGTCTCCACGCTGTGTCATGCCTCTTTCCAGGCTATCCCTTTGTATCTGCTTTTGACTGTCTTACCAACTACGTGGGAGATGGATATGGAAAGGAATCACAGAGACTGCTCTGCTCGGAAACAGGAGGGTGTGTGGGAGGCTCCCTAACCCTGCAGCTGCCCCAGGGCTCTTCCCCATGGGAGCTGGGTGCAGCCATGGCGTGCACCCAGCCACGCATTGATACTGCGTGATCTATTATTTAACCAACACCTGCTACAGCAGTTCAGGGAACCAAGGCTGGGAACAGGGTGCCCAGTGCCATACCTGGAGGCAGGGCCATGGGGTGGCCATGGGGTGAAGAGAGCCTGGCCTTTGGGCCACGCGGACCTGGACACGGCTCTGTCTTGCGCTGACCATGTGGCTGAGGCAAGGCCCTCACTTCTCTGAGGCTCATCTATAAAGTGATGTTGATGACACCATACCCTTGCTGAGATGTGAGGACAGAGTAGCAAGAGGAAGGAGAGCTGGCCTGCCCGGCAGCTGGCTCAAGCTGGGGGCTGCGGAGCTCATGTCCCAATACTACAAAGCCTACAGACGGGTCCGAGGCTGAGCCTGAGTCTTAGCTGCTGGTAGGTTCTGCTAGGATTGGCTAGTTGGGGTCTGCACAGAGAGCCGGGGGGCAGGGTGAGGGCAAAGCATGCAGCTCCCCTTTCATGCGGTCGAGGACAATGGGCCCAAGGCCACTGGGTCCAAGGCCGCGCAGTCAGGAAGCGCTAGGTTGGGCCAGCTCCACTTTTCTGTGCTCTGGAACAGATCAGGTCTCATAGGAATCGTCTATTGCTTGACAGTTTAATGAAATTTGCCTGTTTGGGGCCTGAAATCTTGCAGATTTTAAACTACATTTAAATTTGTTTTTTTTTTACTATTTTAAAGACAATTTTTGTCGTATGGTCTTTATAAGAAAAACATTAATTTTGTCTACTTTTTCAAATGTATGAGTTACACATGGAATTTTCATACATTTTCCTATTAATTTCTTTGTAGGAGTTTTTAACACACATACTCATCTTGGAAATATTTTTTGCTTTGATGACATCTATGGGAGTGGTTTATACTAAACAGAAAATGGTCAACTTATTCATGATTCTAACTGAATTTTCTTAAGTGACAACATTAGGCAAAATTCAAAAAGGGTGGGCTTCATGTATCTCTAGAAATCTCTCTGATGTCATAAATAACCACATGTGGTTGAGAGGACAGTCAGCAGGGACCACCTGTGGGTGACACAGCAGTGGCCCAGGGTGGCATGTGCCTTGCCCTCCTGCATCCTGCTGAGCTGGGCAGGGAGCCTAGGGCAAACCCAAGCATTTCTCCAGCCCTGCCCCAGCCCCACCGAGCTGCTGCCCCCACTTAAAGCAGAATTGTCTTTAAACATATTGTCAGCTGTGTGTTTCTTGGCAAATGTAGTTAACAACGGCAGACATTTGGAAGAGAACTAGAGACTTGACTTAGTAGCCAATGGAGACCTGGGGATATTTTTCAGAATTTGACTTCGTTAATGAAATTGTCAAGGCCTCAATCTGCATGCATCACCAGATGAGCTATTTCTTTTGAAGTTTCAACAGCGTGATAATCACTCTGCATTTTGCAGGCTCCAGTCTGGTAAGGCAATCCATTGCAACCCATCTGATTTATCTCCTTAGTGGTTTGCTGCAAGGGTTACTTAATTCTGGGGGTGAGTAGTGGGCCCAGATGCCTCCCAAGTGCTCACTCTCATTGACTCTTCAGATGTGGCTCCTTCTGCAAGGATTTAGTATATTTCTGAAGGGACCACAGTAACTCAAGTGCAGAGCCATTTCTGGGCGGGATGTAGTGAGGCCTCTGTGCCCTGGCCCCTGTGTCCACCCCCAAGTCAGGCTCCAGCCACACTGACCTCCTTGCTGTTCCCTGAACACCACGTAATAACGAGCACAAGTGCGTGGTGCCCACTGGGAAGGGATGGGCACATGTGGCATTGGCCATGGCATCCAGTCTCCCAGGAATGTCTACGTTTCCAACCGGCCTGAGAAGTGGGGCCCCAGGCTCACCACGATCATGCTGCTGAGGGTCTGGCCATACATCTTCTAGAACTGACACTTGATGAGGTTTAAGTCAGTCTCACTCCTTGAAACGATGTTCGTTATCAGGGTCCCATCACGTGTCCCTGCTCCCTGGACAAGAAAGTGGCAGTCAACAACCATGTCTCGCCTTTCCTGGCCGTCTCTGTAGTGAGGGACAGATCTGTGTGTCAGGGTCTGGGGCTGTTGGAGGGAGGGAGATGCAGGAAGGAGCCTCTGCTTCAGCGGGGAAGGCGGGATGAGGAATGCTCTGGTGGCTTAGGGGGCCCGTTGCCTTAATCTCTTCTCACTGCCCACGCCTCCTCTAGTGGATGCCAAGTGCCCCAAACTGCAGTATGTGTTTGGTTTGCCACAGCAGATTCTAGACCCAAAATACTCACTCCTCCAGGGGCGGTGCTTCCTCGTAGAGCAGCAGCGGCATCAGTGACTCACCTGCCGGCTCACAAGCAGGGCCGTCCTGCTCTCTTGACCCTGACCAGTCACATGTCTGCTGGAGCCACATGGCCCAGGGAATCCCATGCCCTCTCTCATTTCTTGGGCAGGCGTGGCCAGAGGGCAGAGGCCAGATATTACTTGCAGGGGGAGTCAGCAACGGTAAATCAGGGAAGATAGACACTGACTTCAGTCTCAGGGAATTATTAATAATTTTACTATCTATCTTCCAGTTTGGTTGCAGACAGCAGAAACTCTACCTGATAAGAGTGGTTTGGGCATCTGTTTTTGTAGCTAGTGCAGCCTTTTGGGCACTAGGCAAACCAAGGGTGGCACCCCTGGCTCACGTAGGAAAGCTGAGTTGCTGTGAGCGGCAGTCTCCCTCTGAACCTGCCCATTGAGGGTGCCTTGATTCCTGCAAGCCCTGCCTGTGATCCCTAGTAGCTGGCTCAGGGAGCCCACGTGGTGCCATGAAAAAGGCAATTGGGCCGGCTTGGGTTGAAGTCAAGGTTCTGCCACTTGGCAGCTGTGTGACCTTGAACTTGAACCTTAGTTTCATCACCTCCGGGATGGCAATTACAACACCTGTCTCCCAGGACAGGTGAACATCTGTGAGTGCAGCTGCTCACATTCACCCCAGGAGACATGACTTCCCTTTCCCAAATTCGGCTTGCCCTCTGAGAACTAAAACCTTTCTGACCCGCAAGAAGCTGGGATAAGAGAAGACCCCAGTGTCGAGGATAGTGGTGGCTCTCAGCGCCTCAACTTTGCAGTCGGTGCCACGGAGTGAGAATTATACAGGGGGCATTCAGATATAGGCGCGCTCGGGCTTTGATCACCGCGCATGTGCGTTGCCAGGGGTAGCGCAGGTAGCCAAAGGGGCCCGCAGAGTGGCGCCTGTTGCTGCCGCGAGGGGCAGGGGCCGGAGGCGTGAGCGAAGCCGCGATGAGGGCCGTGTTGACTTGGAGAGATAAAGTTGAGCAGTGTATATACGACCTTTCATTTAAGCCTGATGGAACTCAACTGATTTTGGCTGCAGGAAACAGATTACTGGTTTATGACACATCTGATGGCACCTTACTTCAGCCCCTCAAGGGACACAAAGACACTGTGTACTGTGTGGCATATGCGAAGGATGGTCACCGCTTTGCTTCTGGATCAGCTGACAAAAGTGTTATTATCTGGACATCAAAACTGGAAGGCATTCTGAAGTACACGCACAATGATTCTATACAGTGTGTCTCCTACAATCCTGTTACCCACCAACTGGCATCTTGTTCCTCCAATGACTTTGGATTGTGGTCTCATGAACAAAAGTCTGTCTCCAAGCACAAAGCAAGCAGCAAGATCACCTGCTGCAGCTGGACAAATGATGGTCAGTACCTGGCTCTGGGGATGTTCAATGGGATCATCAGCATTCGGAACAAAAATGGCGAGGAGAAAGTGAAGATTGAGCGACCAGGGGGCTCAATATGGTCCATCTCCTGGAACCCTTCAAGAGAGGAACATAATGACATCGTGGCTGTAGCTGACTGGGGACAGAAACTTTCCTTCTACCAACTGATTGGAAAACAGATTGGGAAGGATCGGTCACTGAATTTTGACCCCTGCTGCATCAGCTACTTTAGTAAAGGGGAGTACATCTTCCGAGGCGGGTCAGACAAGCAAGTATCTCTTTTCACCAAGGATGGAGTGCAGCTTGGGACTGTTGGGGAGCAGAACTCCTGGGTGTGGACGTGTAAAGTGAAACCCGAATCTATCTATGTGGTGGTAGGCTGCCAGGATGGCACCATTTCTTTCTACCAGCTTGTTTTCAGCACAGTCCATGGGCTCTACAAGAACCGGTATACCTACAGGGATAGTATGACTGATGTCATTGTGCGGCACCTGATCCCTGAGCAGAAAGTTCGGATTAAATGCAAAGAGCTTGTCAAGAAAATTGCCATCTACAAAAATCGATTAGCTATCCAACTGCCAGAGAAAATCCTCATATATGAGTTGTATTCAGATGACTCATCAGACATGCATTACCGGGTAAAGGAGAAGATTGTCAAGAAGTTTGAATGCAACCTCCTGGTGGTGTGTGCCAATCACATCATCCTCTGCCAGGAGAAACGGCTGCAGTGCCTGTCCTTCAATGGAGTGAAGGAGCGAGAGTGGCAGATGGAGTCTCTCATTCGTTGCATTCAGGTGATTGGTGGCCCTCCTGGAAGAGAAGATCTGTTAGTGGGCCTGAAGAATGGGCAGATACTGAAGATCTTTGTGGACAATCTCTTTGCTATCGTCCTGCTGAAGCAGGCCACAGCCGTGCGCTGCTTGGACATGAATGCCTCCCGTAACAAGCTGGCTGTGGTAGATGAAAACGACACATGCCTGCTGTATGACATCCACAGCAAGGAGCTGCTTTTTCAGGTGAAGACCCTGACGCTGCCCAAGGATGTGGTCCTTTGATTAGAAATCCTTCTCTTCCCTGCGGAGGCACTCCTTCTCTTGCCCAGGCAGGTCTCTGGGAGGAGCAATGAGGTGTAGGCGCCAGGCATAGGTGCAGAGTCTGAGAGGCCCCAGGCTACAGCCTGCTCCTCCTCCCATGTACCCACGAGCTGCAGGGCCTGCGCCAGCCTCAATGAACTTTGATTTCCTTCCTGGCAAGTAGCACCTTTCTTACATGTTTACTATGAGCAATAAATGAGATAATACTAAACCAAAAAAAAAAAAAAAAAGAAGTATACAGGGCACAGAAGACAGGACAGTTACCTTCATGACGTAGTAAAGTCTCTCTGCAACGTAGCTATGGAGGTTCCGGGTGCATTTCACTGGCAAACAGGGGAGCCTTGTTAACGCCTGGAGGTTGTGGGCAGCATTGTACACAACTGTTTATTTATGTCTTGCCTCAGAGTTGGCACTGTGCGAGGCTGGGTATAATATTTTGAGCTCTGCCTATCCCCAAATAAGAGGCTTCGTGTCAGGTGGGGCAGGACTGGGAAGGAGGCCTGGGGCACTGGGCACAGCTCCAAAGGCCCAGAGCAGGCAAGCAAAAGAGCCAGACATGAAATGCACCCACAGGGCTCTTCTGGAGACACTGCCCCTCCCCGACTGCCCTCTCTCCAGGCAGTGCTGACCACCAGGTGCCCTGCCAGCAGGCTGACCTACAGAGACCTGGACACACAGGCCTTGCCCTGAGCCCCAGCATCCCCAGGTGTGGGCTGTTCCTGCCAGGACAGAGCTTCAGCACTCCCACCCCAAGTCACACTCCTTCCCCCTGAGTCTCCCCAGCACCCTCACTTCATCCTCAGACACCAGAGGGCGAAGGCCTGCAGGGACCTGAGCTGGGTGGGTCCCAGCCTAGTGTCAAAGAAAGTCCCCTTGGGCAGAGGGGCTGGAGTCTGGTGGCAGGGGGAGAGGCCATGTGGCCAGCAGGGTGCAGCCTCACTTGTGCATCTTGGAGAGCCAGTCCTGGGTCCACAAAGCCACTCACGTCATCCCTGCTGCCCTAGGAACAGGGGAGGTGACTCTGTAAGGCGGGCTGGCAGACCAGAGTAGCTGGGCTGAGGGGAGGCCCGGGCTTGGAGCACAGGCAGGGCTCTGTGTTTTTGGCCATGGGACTTTCAGCAAGCCAGTTATCCTCTCCAAGCCTCGATTTTCTCATCTATACAACGGGGGTAGTCAGGGCTGCCTCACAGGAAATGGGGGATTCAGTGAGCTAAGGGAAGCATGGGGCCTGACATGGTGCCTGCATGAGGGACCTGCTCTCTTCCCGCTTCCAGGGTACCCACGTGTGGCTGAGTCAGGACAGGTGCAGGGTTTCTGCTGTGGAGACCCTCCAAATACACTGACACACTCCCAATGAGCCCAGGCCACTGGGGCTGTCCCATGCCCCTGCCTCAACCCTAGAAGATCTGTTCAAGTCAAGGGCATCTCCCTAGGGTGGGGCTGTGGGGATGCCCAGGAGCCTGCACAAGGCACATCAGGGTCCTCTCCAGGTAGCTGCTGGTGCCTACTTGGATGTCCTCCTCCAGGTTGGACCTGTAATCTGCAGGGAAACAGGACCATGAGGTGTGAAGGCAGAGACCTGGGGCCTTCCCAGGGCCTGCTTTCCTCCTTCCAGCCCTGTTTCCCACACTTCTCCTGACTAAACCCTTCTAGGAAGGACGAGTCCTTGGCACGGGTGTGGGTGCAATACCAGGTGTCCAAATGGCAGCTGTTTGTCACCTGGGAGGTTGTTCAGAACTAAAAACGACATGGATGCCCAGCCAAGCTCAAAGCACAAAGATGGGCCAGGCTGGAGAGCCCGACCGGGGCTGCCGACAGAGCTCCACTGCGTCTCAGGTTGCGCAGAGCCAAAGCCTTCAGGCAGCCCTACCAGGCACACGGCACTGGTGACGGGCTGGCCTCTGCTAGCCTGTGGTCCACACCCCACTGCAACAGGGCCCAGCGGATGGCTCTCTGCAGTCCCCTGGGCCAGCCTGTGCCCAGCCAGGAAGGTTCCAGCCCTGTCCACTGCTGATACAGCCTGCGTTCCACAGCACTGCCATGGCCCTCAAGAGAGTTTAGCTGGGCACATACCTCTTTGCCCAGCAGCTGTGAGCTCACAGGTGGGGTCTGAGTCACACCCAACCTCACTGTCAGGCACAGGTCTTAGCACGCAATAGGCACTCAGCACCCATGGACCGCAAATGGTCCTTTCTGATGTGGCCCAGATCAGCGCATGACCCTTGTTCCCTGCCAGGCTGCCTGAGCTCGTGGCCACCCCAAGGGGAGCTTTCCCTCTGGCCCCTGTGCCCCACCCCTCTTGGCAGCCCCCTTGCCCTCCTCATATGCCTTCATTATCTCCCGCAGCTGGTCTTGGTCCTCGAGGCCAGGATCTCAAGGATGACACCTCTTTGGTTCCTGAGCTCTGTGGACAGAAACCTCTGCATGCCAGAGTGCCTTGCCATGGCCCCCTGCGCTGTCCATACCCTCTTTCCTCAAGAGGCCTGAGCTCAGGGAGGACCGTCACTGCTCTGCCCTACTCTGATGGGGGCCCTGGCTGGAGGATGTTACGGGGGAAATCACAGGGTGGTCTTCGGCAATGGGCACTGCGGGCAAGTGCCCTGACGCGGGAGCTCTGTGCCAGCTCCCCCTCCTCAGCTGGGTGGTCTCGGACAGGCCGCTCTACGTCCCGGAGCCTAAGCAGCCTCACCTGGGATGGGATAAGAAGCCGCCCCCACCCTAATGGAGCGTTAGAGATCGTGACTGGAGATCACGGATGTTCGCACCAGACATCCTTTCCACAGATGTGATTACTGTTACGGGATCCCTATTCCTCTTAATCTGCAAAAGCAAAAGGAGCAGCAGAAAGTAAAGGGGAGCCCAAGGGGCTGCACGGGACTGCAGGGCTGGGTCCTGATTCCGCTGCACACCTGGACTAGTGAGGTTCTGGGGAGTTAGGGTTTTGGCTGCATCATGGCCATTGGACGTGTCAGTCGGGGGTGTACGTCCTGGTGTTGGGTGGCAGTCTCAGCAGCAGGCAGGGCCCAGGATGCCATGCCAGATGGTCACTCAGGGGAGCTGAGAGCAGCCAGTGCCTGGCTCCCCAGCCCCCAAGCCACTGGAGCGTTTCTGCCCTGCCCCCGCCCCCCTTTCCTAGTTACCTTTATGGCATCGTGCAGCTCCTTGGTCTCGTATCTGCATGGGCAACGATGAGCCTCTCAGACTTGCCACTCAGCTCTGGCTTCAAGGTCTTGGTGAGATCCTGATGCAGGGAAAAGGAAAGGTGGGGACCCGTTGTAAGCCAGGCACACCTGAGTGCAGGAGGCAGGGCAGTGGCCTGGCCCAGGGGCTCAGGCTGGATTCCTAGTGGGCCCTGCCACGTGTTCACTCTTTCCTCCCTCTGAGCATCAACACTCTCCCCTGTTAAACAGCAACAAGGGCGCCCCTGCTTCCTACTGCTGCTCAGGAGCTGATGGAGAGACATGTGTGACTCAGCTCAGCACTCGATGCAGTGCTGGGCATGTCATCAGCCCCCAATAAAATCAAATTGCTATTGCTCACCAGACTGCAGGCTCTGAGGTGCCATCGCCATTACATGCCTGTCACTGGGCTCACAGGCACTCAGTGAGTGAATGCAAGGATGAATTAAAGAATCAGTCTTGCGTGTGTCTCTTTCTGAGGGCATGTGCCCCTCCGAGGAGCCACAGCCCAGCCGGTCTGCACAGAGCAGCAGCAAGGTCAAGGGCTTTGCCAGGCCTGGGTTTAAATCCCAACCTTGCTGCTACAGGGTCTGGGATCTCAGGCGACTTTCAACCTTTCTGAACATCAGTGTCCCCAAGCTGTGAGGACTGAGAGAGAAACTAAAATGCACATCGCTCTCTCCAAGGGGATATTTGGGCTTCATCACTAACCTTCCTTCATTAAATCTCCAAACTCAATTTGAGCCAGTGGCGGCTTCCAGGCAACCATGGCTGTGTACATGTTCACTCCTGTGCTCGCTGAGTCCCCACGCGTCAGGCTCTGTCCTAGGGCTAGGACAGTGGAGAGGAGAAGCAAAGGGTCTGGCCTGCTTGCTCCCTGCCCTTAGAGTTCCCCTCTGAGTGGCAGAAGGCACAGGGCATGGGCACAAGCAGCTCCAACCTGAGGAGCCTGCACAAACCACAGCACTGGATGGAGCTGGCAGGAAAGAGAAGGGAGGACAAGACTCAGAGAGAGCAAAGCCTGGGGCAGGAAGCAGCTCCAGCTGGGGCCCCTGGGGCAGTGTGAAGGAGCTCAGGGAGGGAGGGGGAGAAGCAGGAAAAGAAGGTGGGGCCAGGCCACAGGGACTGACGCCAGGCCAGGGCTCTGGGCAGCTATCAATAGGGCTGCCGGGTAAAACACAGGGCAGGCAATTAGATTGGAATTTCTGATAAACAAAGGAGAACTGTTTTGGTGTAAGCAGGTCCCATGTGCCCATGTTTCCAGTGGGCTGGCTCAGGGAAAGGCCTGCTCCAGGTGCAGCTGCATCCCAGGCTGCTTCCCCAGCCCTGCCCCGACCCCAGGCACCCCCAGCCCCCCTTACCTTGCCAAACTGAGCCTTGAAGGACTTGGTGATCTGCTGTCTCTGCATGTTGCTTCTTTTGGTGAGCACATTGGTGATGGCCTGCTCATTGGTACCTGCAAGGGTACACAGTATGACCACCCCCTACCCCCAGGGCACTGCTCCAGGCCAGGGAGGGAGAGGCAGCCGCTTGGTGGCTGAGCGGCGGGGACACGCCACCTGGATAGCTCCAAATGCCCAGATCATTTTCATGGCGTAAACAACAAACACACTTAGGAAATCCACCTCCCCATTTGCCACACCACCACACCCACACAGTGCTGAGGTGTGGCCCAGGTCCACCCTCACAGTCACGGAAGTGGAGGACCAGCTGGCTCTGGACATCGCCCCTGGGCCTTTGGCACTTGGTCAAGTGAGGTCTCCTGCCCTGCCCTCCTTGGTGTTGGTCGCAGTAGGGGCAGTCGGCACTAAGCTCAGACCTCTGAGTCTGAGGCCTGGCCCAGCTACGTCTCTCCCTGAGCCTCCGTTTTCCCATTTGGAAGTGGAGATAGTGGCATAGATTTCACTGAAAGGGAAGGCCATGAGAATGTTTTACAGGCTTGTCTAGGAATGGTGATTCTCATTAATGCCCAGTTCATCAGGCAGAGCCAGCTAAGGGGTAAATCCTGCCTGGGGTGAGATCAGGGCTGGGCCAGCACTTGCCCACTTGCAGGAATGCTGAGGGTGGCCCTGGGCAGATGCTGGAGACAGAAGGAAGCAGCTCTGTGGCCGGTGGCATGGGGCAAGGGGACCCTGGGTCAGCCCCACAGTCCTCCATGCCCCCATGTCAGCCACTGCTCCAGCACCATCCCACCCAGACACACACAGGTCCAGAGTTCATGGGGCCATTTTATACGTGAGAAGCTCAGGCTGAAGGTGAAGTCACTTGCACAGGGACATACAGCAGATGGCCTCCCCCTTCCCCGCTACTCAAGGATCCACAGCCCTCCCCACATCCAGGCTTGGGGGGCGGGTGCCGACCACTGCTGGGGATCCTGGGGCCTGTGTGATTTCCTGGGTATTAGAGTCAGTTTCAGAGTACCATGGGGACACCCCAATCCCCTGGCTGCCCCCAGCACCCACTTTCCAGGGCTGCGAGTGAAGGGGTCTTGAGCAGAGAGATGAAGCCCCAGAGAGGCCCAGCCTGGCAAGGCTGCAGATGCCACTCACCGATCTCTTTCGTGGCTCTGTAGAGGGTCTCTGCATCAGGATCTGGGTTGAAGTGGGAGCTGCCCTTCACCGTGACACCCTCCTGTTCAACCTGCAAGACAGCCAGGCCTGCTCAAAGCAGCAAGGGGCCGGGAAGGCAGCGCAGGCTCTGGGCCCATCCCGTAGCCTGCCTGGCAGGGTGAGCACCTTCCCTGGGCTCTGAGAGCAGCTGGGCCCTTGCAGGCCAGTGCGGAGCCTTCCAGCCCCTTGGCCAATGGGCCAGAGCAGCTGGAGCCAGAGTGTGTGGGGAGAAGCCACACAAACTCCTGTCCCTGCCTGCGCACCTAAAGGCAGGTGCAGCATCATCCACAGGCAATAGGAAGGGACAGACCCACCCATAGCTAAGAGGAAAAAGAGCACCTGAGTAACAGCTTCCTGGAGCTGAACGCGCTGCCATGAGAGTAGACAGAGAGCTGGGAGGCTGGTGCGGTTCTTTGCTTCTCAAGAATGCTTTAAGCTCATTGTTCCCTCTTCCTGAGGAGTGGGGGCTTACAGGACCTTGGGGTGGGGGCCCAGCTGCGCATCCTGACAGCTCAGAGTGTTTGTGAGTCTATGGGCTCACAGGGCTCAGAGGGTTAGATTTGGAAAGATCCGCGGGATGCTCTGCAGATTGTGACATAAACCAGATAACCAGAATACCTGGGCCCGTGACTTCCAAGCCTGCAATTCGAGGCCTGTCTGAGAAATCTTTACTTGCACCCTGCGCAATGCCTCATTTGCTTAATATAGGTGACTCCTTATAAGTACGTTTTGGAGGAGGGATGGCAGAGAGTGGATGGAGATTGGACATGG
Organism: Lepilemur ruficaudatus; assembly: GCA_963574885.1. Lineage (NCBI taxonomy): Eukaryota > Metazoa > Chordata > Mammalia > Primates > Lepilemuridae > Lepilemur > Lepilemur ruficaudatus. The sequence goes on from CAUYRT010103691.1 coordinate 19,563, forward strand.
GCACTGAATTAGAGAAAGACTCAGACATCCTCAAATGGAAAGGAGTTTATAGTCACATGGAGTCTGGTCTCCAACTCACCTCTTCACCTATTCCCTCCATCACTCCCCATTGACCATCCACTTTGCCACCGACCTACTCACCCATCCCCCCTTCCAGCCAGCCAGCTAGCCAAGCCCTAGGTTACATCCTGAAAATACAGAATGGATTCCCATCTATGGTATGTCTGTAAGGATATTTCCTTTGAGTAAGAGCTAAATACCTTTTGTACCCTGTCCCCTTAGCCTGATGTTCAAATGTCTGGTGGCACGTGTTCCTGACTTATTTTTCTTAGCACCGTGTTTCACAGCAGAAATTGTTAGAAGTAATTCCTGTGGAAATTCCATCCAAAGAGAACCCGTGTGTTCCCAGATGCTACCCAAATGTGGGCAGACTCACGTTACCCCTCACTTGTGGAGTCACGCACTGCTGCTCCTCCTGTTAGTGATTTTGGTACAGCATATGTCCCAGGTGCTTTAGATGCAGTGCTTGTCCCAAGGATGTCCCCAGCAGCTGTGATAGGTGAGTACTGATGCTCATTTTACAAGCAAAGGCGCAGGGCTCGGTGAGCTTGCCCAGGTCACACAGCTGGCACGTGGTAGTGCCGGCACCTCCCCCACAGCCTAACTCAGAGGTGAGCTCTGTCGACCGTCCCCGCTCTACTGATGACTCAACCTTTCCCAGGGAATGAGTGTTCCCAGAACACTTCACCAAAGGAAGCCTTGCCACAGGAACACAGGTCATCAGGGAATGTGGGGGCATCCCAGCTTTCAGTGCCTAGCTCTGGGGACCCCCCACAGGGGCTTCCCTCTGCACCCAACTGGGCATTAGGGACCTGTGGTGCAGCAGCGACTGGCTGGGCCATGTGGCCGAGTCACTGAGGTGACACTGCTTGTAAGCAGCTCCCTGGATGGTTCTGATCTCCCCACATCAAGAAGCCTCAGGCCCACTTCCCATTCTAAGGTTTTAGGAAAAAGTGGGGAGCAATGTTCTTGGAATCAGAGCCCTGGATGTCAGCCTGGAGTGGGAAGGAAGCCCCAGAGGTTTCTGTCAGTGGCCCCCTACCATTGGAGGAGCCTCAGGTTCCAGCTGGGTCTTGTCCAGGGCTGGGCCCAACCAGACAGGCACATTTTCACTGAACAGGTGACCCAGAGAGTCTGTGACTCTACATCTTTAACACATTCTGTGATGGCACACAGGAGCTGCCTCACCTTTGCCTTCCCTGTCACGGGGCTGCCAGAGAAGCTGGGAGACAGAGTTTGCCTCTACAAGAGAGGCGTGGAGGGGGGCACCCCCTAAAGAAGGAGGGTGTGTGTCTCTTTCATTCCCCCAAATCCTGTTCCTGGTCTGGCTTTGTGCCCAGGGGACGTCTGCTCTTCCTTGGCAGCTCAGCGGTCACAGGTGAGGTCTACCTGTGCACTTGCTGCCACAAGCCAGCTCTGGCATGGGAGGCAGCTGGCCCAGGCCACAGTGTGGGCTTTGGAGTCAGGCTGCTCAGATTCTAAGGCAGCCCCTGACACTTGTGTGGCAACCTCAGGCAGCTGCGTAGCCTACTTGTGTCTCAGTTTCCTCATCTGCAGACAAGGATACTGGTATCCACGTCATAGGCTTGTGGTGAGGCTCAAGTGAGATACTGAATGTGACGTGCTCAGAGGTGTGTCTGGCACATGGTGGGGGCTCAGTGAAAGCTATTGTGATCCTGCCAGTTTGGCCAGGTCCCCACAAGGAGGCCCCTTCGCCGCTGCTCCACTGGGTGCAAGGCCCAGTATCAGACTGCCTTGGCCAGTGCCAGGCTTTGAAAACTTCCCAGCACTGGGCTCTCCCTGCAGGCCCCAGCCGGCCAGGTCCTCCTGCTCACTCTCCTCCCTCCCCAATCTTGACAAATGAGCACCTCTGATCCCTGGAGGTCCGCAGCCCTCCCATGCCCTGAGGCATGGGCATGGATGGCCCCCAACATCAGCATAGTCAATCAGGTTACTCTGAAGCTCAAAACCCTTCAAGGGCTCCCCATTGCTCTTCAGGTAAAGGCCCAACTCCTTAGCCTGCCTTGCAAGACCCTTTAGGACTTGGCCCTGTCTGCCTCCCCAGGTCCATGTGTGACTTACCCAAGGAGGCCCTTATTGCGACTTCTGTGTCATTATTTTGCACGCACTCGTCTTTGTGCATACAGACACTAAATTAAAACCAAAGCCAAAATACCAGAAAGAGTTATCACTTTCAAAATTAAGATTCCCCTCCTCCAAATCTTCCCTTTGCCTCTTTTGTAATCAGAAAAATCAATAGCAACGATACAAGATTTCACAGGGATTACCTTCTGAACAAATTTGCTATTATCTTAGACAAAAAAGAAGGTCCAGGCTACTTCTCACTAAATCAAATAGAACATGCCATTGAAAATTATTCAGTGTACTAAAGCAATATGAAATAAAGCCATAGCCTAAAATATAGTTAGCTCTCCATTCACCTTTTTCTCCCGGTTGGCGAAACAAAGATTCCTAACTAAAAACTTCAGAATCTAGGACAGTGCAGTTCAGTTTCCACCTTGTGTCTTCTGCTCTGGAAACTGCAGAAAGTCAACTACCAAGACAAGACAGGTGTAAATGATCCTTCAGCATCCAACTATTCTCAAGAGAGAACTGAAATGCAATAGAATACCAATCTGGTATATTCTATCTCCTTAACAAAATGAACTATTGAGAGCTTGAGGTAAAAATGAGCCAGGAATGTAGGTCAGCCAAACTAATAAGGAGCTTTCCAGGTCACAAGAGTTCAGAAGGATGATAGCTTCCAGAGAATTAGAACTATGGGTCCCTTGAAACAAAGTTACCTCACAAAATAATTCAAATGTGTTTGAATCTTCCATATTTGGATCATCATCTGTGATGACAAAAAAAGGCATTGCCAGAGAGAAGTTGTGGATGCATTAAGGCTTTGTCCTCTCTGGTAAAGTAAAGAAAAAAAATGAGTCAATTGCTTAAGTAATTCAGCCTAAAATATCAAGATAATGGAGACAGCAGTTGGGCTTTATTTAATTCCACCTGCCTAAATTCATTTGTATGCTCAGATAAGGCTCTGAATCCTAAAATGGAACTTATCTGCCTGTTGAAACACAGAGGAATCAAACTAAATCATACTGGCACTATAGAAACCACAGGCTGCAATTATATGACAACTGCAGCATCACCTTTCCCTGACTCACTTGTAATGATGTTGGTTACTTTCTGAAGTCAGGCCTACTATATTCTGAAGGAAATTCTGTCCTCACTCAGCATTTATGCCAAACGATTTATCTGAAATGACGAGTAAAACCCACATTTTCTCTTCCTAAAATATCTGACTGGGTGTTAGCAATGATTTATGAAAAATAAACCACATTTCTAGGAATGCAAATGATTAGAAGGAGCATGAAGTAGTCTTTATAACATTCAATTCATATCAGGATTTCTTTTATACCAAATAGAAGGTAGAAATTAAATATTTATTCTAAACTGATTATTTGAACTATGGTTACTTTACCTAGATGTTTTCGTTCTGCACTTTGCTATCTAGGTCTGGCCACTACATCTAAAGTCAAAAGGAAGAGTAAGTAAATTTGTGACATTATAAAGTGGGGTTATCCTATACCTGAGATTTTGCTATATTCATTTTTCTTCTAAAAACATTTAATTCAACTTCAGAAAAAAATTTTTCCTAAAAGTCCTTGAGTGAGAATTGGCTTAAAACTTAAACATGAACTTGACTTGAGACTTTAAACACTGAAGATTTTAGTGACAACTCCTGTTTCTTATGATTAAAAAGGAAAAACAAATCCCTAAATTAAGAGAGATTATAACTTCCTTCTCTCCAAACATGAGAAATGTGAAAATTAAAAGTATTTCTATCCAGCACAACCACAAGAGACACACAAAACTAAAAAAAAAAAAAGAAAGAAAGAAAGAAAATCAAGAGACAACTGGCCATAGGTGTACAGCAAACTAAAAAATAAATAAAAGGAAAAAACATATACATACAGACACATGGATAAATTAATTATTTAGCAAACATTATTTTCTAATTTCTTTCCTTCTATTTAAGGTAACAATATGAAACTGGTTCAGGAACAAATTCTGAGCACTCAGATTGGATTCCTCAGAAATGAGTACAATTGTCATATAATGGGCACCCATGGGAACATAAGTAGGTTGAAGAATACTTCTCTTCTCTTCCAAAAGTTCCAAGCATAGCAAACTGTATTTTTTATAAAAATGTTTGTTTTATGTATTACATAAGTCAATTTTCTACTCAATATGGTCTGAAATTAAAGTGATGGCTACTTTAGCAGTTGTCCACTTGGTCTTGTAACATTCTGCACGCACTGTCAAATTCCACGCTGTTAATTTTCTAACAAGCAGTTTTGCTTTCAAATGCACCAAGGCCAATTACTGAGTCCAAACACAAACGTAGTAAGTAAAGAAACTTCAAGTAGCGAGAAATTTTAAACAACATCATCAGGAGTCCAGGGTCTACTGCATTTTCTCTAGTTTTTGACTTCTTTCTTCTCATATACTTACCAGTTTTTGTAATGTATTTTTCACTGTGCGTGAGTCTCAGTTTGCAGGAAAACATCCAATTTATTAATCACAGAAGATTTCTCATATCTACCCTGGTCAGTCTAGCAGCTTATGTTTATCTATCTCGCTTTATGAAAAATATAACTTTTTCTAAAAAGATTTGCATTTCAAAATCCTAACAAACATATGTTTTGTTATAACACACAATATATGCTCAATAAACAAATACGTTTGAACATGTTTATATAGAGTAGTAGCATACTCAAAAAGTACTGATCTGAAAGTGAACATGCCTTAAGTTTACACATGCCACAAGTGATTCATCAATGTCATTCATTATTTTGCGAAGTATTATCTTCTCCAAATGAAGCATAATTTATAAAACTGAGGAAAAATAACAGTCATGTTGTGAGCAAATGTATTTATTCATTTTTATGGGAGAGACTTGTATAACAGAATTGCATGAAATAATTGTATCTGGAAAAATAAGAGATTTAAGAGAAAGATTTCTTTGGAAAAAAGAAAACCTACGTCTGCTTTGGAAATTGTAAGAATGTATGCACATACATACATGCACATGAAGAATTATCAGGAAGATGAGTTACCTAGTAGGGTCATTTGTAAACGCTTATCACTAAAGTCACTAACGATCTATGTTTATTTGGGAATACAGCTGTTTTTTAAAAAAATTTGCTTTAGGTGGTAAATTAGGCACAAGTCTCAGCTTTCCTTGTGTCAATAAAGATTTTGAAGACTTTCCTTAATTTTTTAAAATTAAGAGAAGGTGATAGGAACATTTCTACTTACTCATTCAAAAAAATGTAATACAGTGAAATCTAGAAGGTAATTCATTTTCCTTTTTGGTCTTAAATTCCACATAATTTATTTATGGTGCTATTTAAAGATTTCTCCATAGGAGATATTATAATGATACATTTTTAGAACAATTACATCAAAGCTTAAATGTATGTTAGCTACCTACCTAGATATTCCTTTGCCATCTCCTTAGAATGAAATTAAATTAGGTAAATTCCACACTTATGCAACATAGAAAAACTCCCTGGTAAAATTAGTTCTTTTTAGTTAATTTATAAATAAGGTAAAATGGAACAAAGTATACATATTAGGAATATCAGATTATATATTGTCACTTTTAAGTAACAAAGTTACTTGGAGCTACTATAAAGTTTATTAATTAAATATAAATCACAATTAAATAGAAATGCTAAGAAGCAATTAAATTTAAATATATTAAAAATCTGTTCTTTCAATTCTGTTCAAAACTGTTAAAATAAAACAGAGAAGAAGTCATAGTTCCTTTCTCATTACTTCTAAATAACTAGTTGCTATGGCAGTTTACAACACTGAAAACTATCACATAAAATATGGTTAGTGCAAACAGTTGTGAAGAAAAAGCACACAAAACAATAATTTGAAAAAGATGAGTTTATAGTCCTATCTAACAAATACTGTACATGATATATTCAAATCTATTGAGAAGGCATATCAAAATTTACTTCTGATTTTTAAACATTTGTTCACAACTGCTATAAAAGCCTACAAATAAAATGCGGAAACTTTTTTCCCAATTTATTTATAAAGCCAATAAACTAACCTTTATATTCACCTTCACTTCTCTGTACATGCACTGACCCTGAGATGTCTGCTCTTCTCCAGCTCAAATACAACCAACATGGAATTATTTTAAACTGCAATTTAAAATTTATTAAGAAAAATGCTGAATGTTACACTTGACTGGGCTTTATCCTGCCCAAAAATATATATTAAATGAGTCAAATATTTGTTAACACTTCCCATTGTCTAATTCAGAGCATTTCCATATGACTTCACAGAAAGGTTTTTTGAGATTATGATATACGCTATATTGCAGGTTTATTGTAGAACAAACAGTATACTTTATCATCACAATTAAAGCTGTAAAATTCATGAAATTGTTTCCAGTATCCCATAAATATATTTTCTAATTGTCATCTATTTGGGAAAGTACTTTAACAGGACTTGGTTTACAGTAGTCCCGTAAATAAGCACAAAGTAAATTGAACTTTATTTTTCAGAGGAATTGCAAAAACTTCACCACCGGGCAAATCTATAGTTTTGATTTGTTTTTAACTATTTTACAACTAGTGCAAATAGTGTAGTGTCATTCTCTACCCCACTTCCTTCCTTATACTCCCACTCTGATTTTAAGGTTCGTATTATTTGGTGGTTGTTTGTTTGTTTCAAAACAACACTGTAAGTATCTTCATAAACCTTTTATGCTAAGCATCTCCTTAGGAAAAAAGTTAACTCTCATCTATCTAACGTTAAATGTAGGAAATGAGTCTTGGGTTACCTAGTTGGGACAAATCCTTAGGTGTGGATTCAGACGGGGACAGTAACAGGGAGGTTCCTATAGCCACTGGTAAAAGTTAAGGAGAGCTTGACTTGAGAAATCTCGCCTTTTGAGCTGCTTTGGAAAGACTCTTGTTTTTGCTGCCTTTAGGACTTCCCCTGGATCTCTCAGGAGAGGGCTCAATTGTTGGCCCTAATTGTTGGGGGGAAAATGCAGTCGTGGCAAGACCCTCTGAAAGAAATCGAGCCTGACTCTTTAGCTATATTTTCTGCATGTGCTGCTCAACAGAGCTGTTGGAACACATTCCGTTCGAGCACAAGCGGACGGTACAGAGTTTACATAAAAGGGAAGCAGCTCTCCTTTCAGTCCATTCCAGCTGTTCTTTGCAGAGCTGGGACTCCTCCCTGCAGGTTGAGTGCTCTGCGGGGCCCCAGGGTTTCTCCTGGGTCGGGAACCTAGCTGTGGTGGAGAACCAGAGCCGCCAACCTCCGGCCAGAGCCCAGCAGCTGACGGGGGAGGGAGGGTCTGACAGGAACCCCAGGTTTTCTGTCAGGGCTTGGCTGACATGAGGCTGTCCCGCACGCATGGCCGGGGTGTGGCCTCGCAGTCTACGGGGCGGCTGTGCTCACGCGAGCGCCCTTGGCAAAGGGGCGGGCCAATCAGCCTGGGAAAAGGTCAGAAACTTCAGGGGCGGAGCCAGCGTGTGATTGACAGTCGAGGGGCCAATGGGAGAAGGAAGGCCAGACCAAGGAACGCGCCGGCTTCAGTTAAACTGTCAGGGCCCGTGGGAATTCTAAGCGGTATTGCCTGTCAGGTTCTTGACTTGGCTTGGCTTCGCCTAGCGCTCTCAAAACCGATCTTTTCTGGCGGTCTGTCGAACACATTCGTGGACTCTCTCCTCGGTCGTGTACATTTCTCCACAAGTCGTTGGAGAGCACTCTTACGGTGTTCATTTTACAGCACCGAATCTTTCTGGATTTCACTGGGCACACAAGAGCTTTGATGTTGAGAAATACAGAAATAACTGGCTTCTTCAGAGATTCAACATACTGTCTTAGTCTCCAGGAAGTAGTTGGCTGAGCACTGGAGGAATCAGATCAAGAGCCCCTGAGTTTTTCCTTCCTGGCTGGGAGTGAGGGAGGCATTTATTCCAGGTTGGCCATTGAGGAGAGTGAGGAGGGCTGTGGCAATGGCCCCCACCATCTCTCCTCTGTTTATTACCTTTTATAGCAAGTGCTGTGTGCTGGTGAAATGAGTCTGTTTTTGTGAGGGGATCTCCCAGAAGAGAAGGACCTGTAAGCCACCTAGCAGTGACCCAGTCCTCTAGGGGGATTGGCAAGTTTGGCCCATAGGAGGCTCTTGCTATGTGTGTGCTGAGTGAAGGAATGAGAGAATGTGACTCATTCTTTTCTCACTGATGGGAGCATGTCACTCTTTCTGGACATGACACAGTGATCTCCAGGGACGGGAAAAGTGCCCAGTTGGATACTCTGTTTTTCCATTTTGTTCTTTCATATGCAGTGAGTAGGACAGAGTAAGGCCCTCCAGTTAACAAAGAGAGCTCCGTGTATGTGGCGTGCATGGTTTTCTTAGGCAGTATGCTATTAGCACTCTTACCTTCCATCTAAACCTAAAGCCACGTGCCTTCTTCCCCTAACAACCCAGTGAAATATTTTTTTAGGGTCAATACTGACTCCCTGGCTAACAGACTTGGATATTTCAAGTCCTTACTTAACTGTTTACTACATTTAATATTGTTGAATATGTCTTCCTTTTTTCTGTTTAAAGTAATTTTAAGAAGTTAATCAAAGAATAATACATAAAATGTATGAACTCAGGGAGATTTTACACCTTAAATTATTGTGTACCAATCCATTACCATGATATAGTCCTCTAATATTTAGGTATTCTTTACCGTTTTTTCCCAGCAATGTAGTACAATTTCCAGTGTAGAGATCTTGCGCATCTGTTACTAGATATATTCCTTAGTATTTTTTGGTTTGGGTGTATTTTAAATGCTCTTTTCAAAAGTCTATTTTCTAATTGCTTATTGTCAGTATATGAAATGCAATTGATTTGGGGTGGCAGTTTATTTAATTGTGATAAAATATACCTAACAGAAAATTTACCATTTTAACCATTTTTAGGTGTATAGTTCAGTGACATTAAGTACATTCACACTGTTGTACAACCACCATTGATTTGATGGCATGAACATTCAGTGTAGAGGTGGGCTAGCACACTGGTGAGTGGATTTAAATAGATTACAAAATTGAGTGGGACAACTAGTTGAGTCACAATAACAGAGGTGACCACCTATGGTATCCCAGAAGAGGATGAGGATTAGGTGAGGTGCTGAAGCCAATAGCACAAATCCTTCCCATTGTCCATCACAGTTCTCTTTTCTCACCCCTTCCCTCCATTACTGCGTCTTCCATTCTGCCTCGGTCACATTTCCTGAGGTGTGCTCAGGGTGCAAGATATGGGTTTGATTACAATGTTTAGAAACTTGAGGTGCTTATATCCCAGGTCCCA
>CAUYRT010103694.1:0-29353 GCA_963574885.1 Lepilemur ruficaudatus
GTATTTTATTTATTTGATACACCTTGGCCCATAAAAAGGCCTAAATATTATATCCACTTATTTTTAAAAGACAGCTCATGGTCAGAAGTTCTTCTGCGATTATTTTTTAATTTCAACCATGTGTCTTACTAGAATAGCCAATAAAGGAAAATAAACTTAGACTAAAGTTACAAACAAACACACCAAAAATTTCATATTAATTTGACAACCACTGTCCCATCATATCCAGAAATTAAATCACTTGTATCACATCCATAAAATGCACAAATTCCAATATTCAGTACAAGTTCCCTTGTGGGTCATTTCTTTTAGAAAAATCCGTTAGTTTTGTGTGCACGTGAGTGTTTGTGTCTGTGGGTGTGTGTTTAATTTAGCTTCTAAAACTTTATCATGAGATTGTAGATGAAATGGCAAGTTGTTTCCCTAGAAATTCTCTTTCATTGGTCTAAATATTATTTCAGATGTCATTATTCTATTTATCCCTTGATAATCCATAAATAACCTTAGTTTCTAAGAGTAGAACAAAGGTAAAGACTAAAAATGTGTGCAAGTTTCCCCGGGAAGCAGGTTCCTGTTCCATACACTGGCAAATCAAACGCACGAAACGAAATACAGGAAATGTTCTTTCATCGTGTGTATATTCATGAAATGAATTTAGCCCCAGTCTGTCGTAAGAGAAGCACTTTTCTGGAGGCTACTATTATAACAGCCCTTGTAAGTCTGTGAAACCGAAATCAAATTCTTAGTGGGCTATGGGAGGCTTTAAAGCATATCATTACTGCAGAAATCTCATTTCCTTTGCACAAACTATCACTGTTATTAAAAATAAAAAGATAGAGATATCATCCAACTTACGGAAGATAAATAAGTTCTGGATGTCTGCTGTACGGTATCATGCCTGTGTCAGTACTGTGTTGTGCACTTGAAGTATTTAGGAGAGTTCATCTCATGTTGAAAGTCCTTCCCTCAGTAAATATATACATGCACATACATGTACATTACAGCAAAATGTAAACCTTTTTATAATCTACACTAAAAACATAAGTATTCTACTTTTAAAATAATACCAAATGGGTTCCACTTGTACTCACCATCAAAAATGTTTTAAGTTTTGAGGTTTCTAAATAAGTAAACTATCATGCTAGATAATATGCTTATTTTTTCCAGTGATATAATTCTTGTGTATAGAGCGGTGGCTCCCCACCCTCGCATCCCTAGGTAGAGAGCAGAGTGGACTTATTTTAGGGACACTTTACTTGGCCAAGGGAATGTGGTCATGCGAATCTGTTCTTCACAGACAGTTTTCCAAGGCTCCTTAACATTCAAAATCCTGAGCACATACACACGCACACACACATGAGCATGCACATGGGTGTGCAGTAGTGTGTGTTGAAGGAAATAGTCAAGTTTCAGCTGGGAGTCAGGCAAACTTTCTAAGGAGGGGGGAAGGGACATTCACTTCCTTTACACAGCCCAGGAGACTCTGCTGATTTATCAACAGTGACCCAACCAAGAACCAGGCTCAGAAGGAGAGCCACTCTCTCTAGGACGTTATTTATCTGAGTTTAGCAAGGGATAGGAGGTACATATGAGAGATACAGTTCACCATTAGGAGAGGGCTGCATAATGAAGTAAAAATTTAGATTTTTTTGGAGGCACCTAGCTTTCTATTTAAATATATATTTCCTACAAAGTCTTTCTTCCTCTGTCTTAATTCATGGCTCTCTCTTGTTTCTAGCTGCTTCTCAATTAATTCCTATGAAAGGACTATCTGATCATAAGTAATTATTGGTTACTAGGTAAGATCATTTCCAGAGGATAATAGGAAAGTGGAGGCAATGTTTAAACTGATGAAATATAGATTATATAGTTATAATTTTTGCTCCCCCCCAAAAAAAAATCACATTTTACAGGCATAACTGGCTACTGATTGATTTTTGTGCAAGGCTGGTCCTGTTTAAAATAAACAGGCACCATATGTACTCACCATCAAATTGGTATTAACTGATTAACATGTACGTGCACATATAGTAGTAACATTCATTAGCTGTTGAGCAGGGGGGTGGTTGGGGGTGAGTATATTCACACCTTATGGGTGTGGTGCACACCATCTGTGGGATGGACATGCTTGAAGCTCTGACTCAAGTGGGGTAAAGGCAATATATGTTCCTAAACAGTTGTACCCCCTTAATATGCTGGGGAAAAAAAATCTCTCTCAACCAGTGCAGACTGTCACACCTTGTGAATAAAAGATGAGCTCAATAAAGTCTTGCTTACTTGAGGTGACTTGATCACAGACCTACAAAAATGTTTGAGCCTCCTCAATTTGGTTGTGGTTTACAGAGTAGCACTCATATGGCCACCCACTTGTAGACATGAACTGAGGGACATCATTTCCACTGAACAACATTATACAATATACACAACTTTTTACCTACATAGCTTTCCTAGTAGAGTCTCTGGCTTCCTATTTGACATGTTTTGAGCATAGTGCCCAGGCAGTACATTCAATCACTGACTTTGTTCATGTTTCTGAAGCCAATTGCTACCCCAAAGCAAACTATCAACTTTTATTCTTTGGTATTTTGGCCTTCTCTGTCCCTCTTGGTTGGGGTTTTTCTCATTTCTTCTATCTTTGCTAGCTAATTAGTTGAAGAGCAAAAGTAGGAATGGATAAAAGGATGCGCTAGTTACAAAACTTTTTCCAATATGCTCAGCACCATCATTCCAAACATTTCCCCAAATTTATGAGAAATTTGAGGAAATAGAGGTTCAGATCAACTTATTCAGATTCTTCTCTCTAAATATAGTTATTTCTTTATCTATGTATCTATGTATCTATCTGTCTTCTAGCTAGATACCCTCTCCATCATCCATCTAGCCTGAATATTTAAATAGAAGTATCAAAACCACTTTGTGTGATCCTTTTAAAGCTTACAAAATAAGTTAGTTCTGGCATTTTTAAAGGAAATAATTAAGTCACATATCACCGTCCAAGAAAGGGGCTGATTAGGTTTCCATTGCCTTCCCTACAAATTGCTTTTCAAATACCCAGAAGAAATGGAAGCAGAAAGCAAGAAGAAATGTAGGCTGAAGTCTCAAATGCTCAGAAAATTCGTATATGTCTAAGAACTTTATTTGATACAAACTAATTCCTCACAAAACGCATCAAACCACATGACAAAACATCAATGTCTAGATTTGGAGGAAAGACCACAGGAATAAGGACAACTACGACAAATGGGAAGAAACCCAATAAATAAATGATTTAACTGTCATCACAGTGAATTATGCATTTAGGGAATAGAATTTAATCAAAATTGAGAAGACTTCGCTAGGACTCTCACTGTCTGTATTTAGGCATTCTCTCTTTGGGCACACAAGGGGTAGTAAATCCAAATTACCCATCCTATGCAGCTCTCTCCTTGTCTGCTGCTTTGTGTTTGCCTATTCATTCTTTGCACAAAGCCCAGCCTATAGAAGGAGTGGCTTGGGGGCACCCCAAGGCATCTCACAACAATGGCTTTGAATCCTCCGTTTAACTCTTCAACTGATTAATATTCTGTGTAGCCAGAAGCCAGCCTGACTCAGGGCCTTGGCTTAAAGAGCAGATGGATTATGGCCACTGCTCCTCAATTGATTCATTATTTAGGCCATTAATTTTCTTCTCACCAAAAACATCTGGCGTCTGATGCTTGGGGATAAACTGATATTAGGTGCAAGCAAGTTTAATAACAGGTTCATCATCTATGATTGCAGGTTAAAACCACAGACAAGAGGTCGGAAAGTATGTAAGTATTTCAAAAAAAGAACAGTGTATGAACTGCTTGGTTTGGAGATATTCTCAGAGAAAATATTCATTTTGCTTTGTTATATTAAATAAAATTCCATTCATTTCTGGCAATATGACACTATCAATCATTTTAAATGAGAGAATGAATATAAACAAAGAACTTTGCAAACTGCAAAGTGTGATACAAATGTAAGATTGACTTATAATTGTTATTACTGTATTAAATTCTTTCTGGAACCAGGTGGCAAGAAAATAGACAAATAAGTAACATAATTTTAGATTACAGGATTGCTAATAACAAGATGAATATGTCTCATGTTTTATCCCATGATATTCTATGTTTATTGGCCACATTCTTTCTATCTTCAGATACTACTAAATCACATTTAATCACTAGGCTGGCCCTTGCCAAATACCTAAAGAGTGCCTACTAAAAATTTATTAGCCCCTTCTTTACCTTTCCCCTTCCTTTGAGACCAAAACTTTTTCCATTTTAGTGTCTAAATAGTGCTAGCCTACCAAAAATCTATCCTGGGAAATAGTTCTGCTATTAGCCATTTACATCTTAGTATAAATGTGTGCTCTCTCCTCTAAGAGATTTGCAGTCAAAAACTAATATTTTACTGTGAAATTAAAGGGCTCTGGCAAAAAAAAAAAACAAACAACCTACAGTTGATATTAAAGGGATAAAAATATATTTGCATGTACATACGTATGCACACATATGTACTCATATATATTTTCTGTGTATACATATATATGTATATATATGCACACACACACACACATATATTCTTTTGTCATTGGATACTTTCTGCCACCTCTAAACACATACTTGCATAGAGGGCTGGTTATTCCCCGTCTGTACCTAGCTGTCCATATTGGCTGCAGGCAAGTGTTTGGCACCAATCTACAAGAAGGTAAATGCCTAGATTGGGTGCCAAAAACAAACAGTCATGTGGGTGGGCCTAGCATGATATTCACAGCAGTCATCTGGCTTAGACCATTCCTCTGGGCTGTAGCTTCAACATGTTTCCACCCACTACTCCTCTATCCCATGCAATGCTTGCTGGAAAGCTGCCCAAAGGTGAATTTTCTAAGACGAGTGAATGAACCTGCAGTGATCAGCCTCAGGTTTATAAACCAGCAGCCCCACAACTGATAATTCATTAGAAGCTATGAGTAAATGACAAGAGCTATTTGTTCGACTAGTAAGGTCCCTATAGAAATGACTGGTTATTTTAAAGAGTCTGAATCCCAAGCACATAGAAAAGGTTATTTCAATTTAGTCAAGGCCAAATGAACTCTTTCCTTGATTCTCTTTGAATAGAGATGAAGGGGATCCCTGTCTCTCTCCTCTCCTCATAGTCTCTTCTCTTTTCTACCCTTTGTTTCGATTTTTTTTTTTCTTTTCAAGGAGAAAATGTCTCAGCATGTAAAACCTTTCAAAATACATGGTAGAAGAGAAGGATGAGAACTACACCTGTTTTTCATGGCTAAAGTCAGCAGTCAGACTCTTTAGGGGACTTTTAGTAACGAAGGCCACCAAGATCATTTCTGAGGGAAAAGTTTAATCAATTGGTTGTTTTTGGAGTTTGACTAATTTCTCCTTCCCCCAGTCCTCCATCCCACTGCCTATCACTCAGAACTCCAACCCCACCCCTTACCACCAGTTATAGAATTCTCAGAGTTGATAAATTGCTTTAGAGTTGTGGAAAAGTGTAGTTTCCAGACTTAGACTTTCATATACCAGTTCAACTTCAAGAAAAAAAAATGTTAGACCAACACAGGACTGCTAAATTTTCACTCTTGGTTCTACTGATATGAGTAGGTATGTTAAATCACACTCTGACTCTTGACAACATTCATCAAACCCTACAGGGCCTTGGGCTTCTCTTAATTTCTTGTTGAATCTCATTAGTAACTAGTATATTGTTGATGTTCAATATATGTCTCATATATGATACAAATTAAAATTATGCTCATAATGGTCTGATAATATTCCCTACACAGTTGGGAGGAGAAACAACCACCTAGCTACAATGTGACGCAGGAGTCACATTCACTTAATACATAATGAAAAATTGTTTAGCATGGAATTCAGCTTATAGTCTCCAGATTTTACTTGCCAGTCTGGGAAAAAGGGAAAAGAAGTGCCACTTCTATGTGAAGATAACTTTGAATCTCCTGAAAATGTGGAAAATAAGATGATGGAGCACAACCTTTAAGCATTGTCTATTCTTCAACTACCTTCCATGGGCTTCATCAATCTTTCACTGTACTCCAAGAATTATGGATGAGCTGTTTATTACTAATTTCCAAACTCAAATGCAAACTGATTTTCAAAAAGTCCTCTTTTGTCCTGGATTCAAATTAAACATACCATAACATTAAACTTATTAGTCAAAGATAAGTTTGCCTGATCAAATGCAAGATCTCCTGTATTTTTATTTGCTAAATCTGGCAACCATAGAAAGGGAAAATGTATAGCAGTGTAGCAGAGTGTTTTAATTGTCTTACGGATTTTGGTTCATACCCTAGTTGTGACATATAGTAGTTACATAACCTTAATAAAATCATTTAGCCTCTCTAAGTCTCAGTGTCTTCAACTGTAAATGGAAATGATGATAATATTTATTTCATTGTTTTTTCCTGATACTAAATTAGAATCATCTACATAAATTGGTAAATTCAATGTTCAATAACTGTTGTTATTCTTTTCTTTTCATGGGATGCGTTCTTCTAGTTTAGAAGAACAGTCCAAAGAACACAAGGATTACAATCCTGAAGTTAAAAGGGGCAAAAATGAGAAACTTTAAGAATGCGAATTGGGAGTCTCAATAGGGAGAAGGAAATGTTCTAAAACTGATTTATGTGAATAGCTGTACAACTTGGTAAATTTACTAATAATCATTTAATTGTACACTTAAAATGGAGCAATTGCATAGTATGTAAATTGTACTTCAATAAAGTTGTCTTCAAAAAAAAAATGTTTAGTGAGTACTGCTCTCATGAAGTCTCTGCTAACTTCCTAAGTTTCTGAGAACTAAATGACAATAAGAGTATTTCTTCAGCCTTGAGAGAAGCTTTTCTCAAACATTGGAGTTTTACTCTGTAGCAATATTTCTCTGTGTGTGTAAGCATCACTTTTCCTGAACTGCAATGTAATGCTCCAGAATTCAGGATTGCCTATTTCTTTTCTGCAAGGATAATTTACCGTTTGTTTTTTAACCTTCTCCTTCATGTACCCATATATACCTGATATACCCAACACCATTATATTTGTTTGCTAGGGCTCCCATAAAAAAATACTACAGACTGGAGGGCTTAAACGACAGAAATTGATTTTCTCACAGTTCTGGATGCTAGACTTCCAGGGTCAAGGTGTTCCCATGTTTAGTTTCTCCTGAGGCCTCTCTCCTTGGCTTGAAGATAAACATCTTCTAATTGTGTCCTCACATGGTCTTTAGGTAAGTTCAAGCCCCAGGTGTCTGCATTTATTTCCAAATTTCCTCTTCTTATAAAGACACCACTCAGTCTAGATTATGGGCAATTCTAACCGTCTCATTTTAACTTAATGGCCTCTTTAAAGGCCTTAGCTTCAAATACAGTCACATTCTGGGATATTAGGAGTTAGACTTCAACATATGAATGGGGGAAACAATTAAGCCCATAAACAACCACCAAAAGTATAATTCACTAGTATATGTTTCCCATTACTTTACATTGCTCGAAAGACAGACATAGTTTAGATATAGGAGGCTTTTTAGCTTCTTGGAAAAAAAAACATGTGCTATTCTTTCCAAACACAATACTGGTTACTACTACATGGAAATAATGAATGGACTAAGAAATTAATGCCATAATAAATAGCTCGTGTGTGATTTGTTCTTAGATGCCACTGACCAAGTCATATTTTTTTCAATCTATTTTTGTTTCATTTTGCTTTAAATAGATTTTTCAGGGCAGTTTTAGAATAACAGCAAAATTGAACAAGTAATACAGAGATGTCCCATAAATTTCTTACCCTCATACATACCCAGCCTCCCCCACTGTCAACATCCCAAGCTAGAGTGGTCCATTTGTTACCATGGATATTTTGACACATTATTATCACTCAACGTGCATAGTTTACATCAGAGTTCACTCTTTGTGTTGTAAATTCGATATATTTGTACACATTTATAATTGCATGTGTCCACCATCATAGTATCATACAGAGCAGTTTCACTGCCTAAAAATTCTCTGTGCTAATCCTATCCATCCCTCCTTCCTGTCAACCCCAGGCAATTACTGATCTTTTCAATCTCTCCATCATTTTGCCTTTTACAGAACATCATATATTTGGAATCATACAGTGTATAGTCTTTACCAATTGGTTTATTTCACTTAGTAATATGCATTGAAGTTTCCCCTATGCCTTTTCATGGCTTGATAGATAATTTCTTTTCAGCACTAAATAATATTGCATTGTCTGCATGTACCAGAGTTTATGTATTCGCCTACTGAAGAACATCTCTGTTGTGTCCAAGTTTTGGCAATTATAAATAAAGCTTCTATAAACATCTGTGTGGAGATTTTTGTGTGTATGCAGGTTTTCGAGTCCTTGGGGTAGATACCAAAGAGTGTAATTGCTGGATCATATGGTAAAAGTATTGTGTAAGAAACTGCTGAGCAGTCATATTCTTTATAGTTTACTTTATAATTGTTTTTGTAAAAAACATTAGAATATAAAGACAACCTATGAAATTACAAACAGCATGCTCAGAATGTATGCATAATATATGAGTCTGGAATCTAAAATCATTGTCTCACATTTGGACAGAACAATGTTTTATATCTATGTAATCTGGGCATAAATAACCACATATAGTCTTGTTTATAAAAAGATATCATAAAATTTGTTATGATAAGGCAAAGAAATTTTTGTGTTGCAATAGTTTTAAAGTTGAAATTTCACTGAAGTAAGTTGGGAAATTTTAATAAAAATATAAACATCATTTATTCATACTAGTTTTAAAGTTTTCAAATCCTTTTCTATGGATCCTCATATTTTTGATATATAAAGCAACTGATAAATAGGTTAAGCCATTTTTCTAAGGTGACATTCTTATTTTGGGGCCAAACTTTGACTAGAACCTGAGTTCCTAGATGATTTCACTGTTATGAGAATACTTGGTCCCCCAAAACTAAAAGTCAGAGCAGATATTCTTATTCTAAATTTGGGCAACATAAGACAGGGGAGGTATATGATTTTCCCATGGACAGGCAGCATCTAAATGAAGTCAAATGTATTTTTGGAGCTTGCCTTCCTTATAGAAGAAGAATGAATTATTTTACTCAAAATACAAAGAAGCAGTGCTACCTTACTTTGATTTGATGTGACATCTTAATTCATTACTTTGCTTGGTTTCCATTTCAGAGACATAGAAATTCTTGGTATATAATTGAATCACCATGAAATGTATCAGCTTTTGAACTCAGTAAATGAATGGTTTGTAGTACCAGTATTATGTGGGCTGATGCATTTCTTTAAAAATTCAGGCTCTTCATTAAAGATCCTTATTAGAGTCACTAATTGGCAGATTGATTTCCCAAAAAGAAAATACCTAAAACAAATTGGAACTAGACCACAATGTGGAAAACGCTGATGGTCCTACCATTTTCACTATAGTTATAAAATTGTCCACAATGCTGGCCTAATCAGATGATAAAGCAATTATCATTAGTTGACTATTGCCTGTCTGAAGGATGTGCTATTAAATGTTTATAATTAATTAAAACTGAAACAAATAAATACGTCCTTTTAGTTCAGGTAGGTAAGGGACATAAATATTGTTGTTAACCTCAATGTTCTATTCTTTATTTATTGATTTTGAGCATGCACGCACGTGTACATGTGTACACAAATGCATGCACACACACATATACACACTCTCATGCTGTCAGTAAGATACATTCACTAAAGAGCCAGTATATCCACAGCTAGAGTACAGGAGGCAGAGTTACAATACTTGGGACTCAGTAGTTTTATGCTTTTAGAAAAGTAGAATCTGAAAACATATAGACAAGTAAAATTTCCTGTTAGAAATTACAAGCTCAGTAATAGAGTATTTTGTTCAATTTCCATCAATGTTGGAAGAGGGGGCATAGGCATGATGTAGATTTGTACTTCTTGGCTGAAACCTGGTCAAATGTTTCACTTATTCTTAGAAACAGCTTCAGAAATGTAACTGATTATTTTATTTTTCTCAAAGTGAACAATTAAGTTTATGTTTTGTTTGTTTTTTTTGAGTTTAGGGAACCTGCTTTAATAATTTGATTTTTAGCAGGAAAGAGCTCTAGATCATTTAGTCTTTAGGTGTGTTTTTAAAAGTAAAAGTGCAGAGACAAATCTTATTTGTTTTGGGGAGTTAAATGCATTACTGAGAACAAGAATGCCTCTGACTGCAGTGGGTTTACTTCCCTTCTTGGGCTAAGTTTATGTTTTAAAAGAGATGGATCTCAATGTATAAACTCTTTTTTCTTAATTAATGGGACTAGAGATCCTTTATTGAGGTAATAATTTTTTACTTGTTTTTTTTTTTTTATCTTGAGCCAGAACTTCAGTCTGGGTAGTATTGTTCTATGGTGCCAGTCTCAGACAGCAGTGATGTAGAAGGCAAAATTGGATTAGGAGACAGTTATGAGTTTTCACCCCAGCTCCAAAATTTACATAAGTGATCTTTCCCATGTCTTTTTGACTCTGTGTTTCCTGTCTCATCTATACCCTGGTGATGGCAATAATATTTACCCTGAAGGAATATTGTGAGGATGTGAAGCAAGATGCAAAGACTTAAGCGTACACGTATTAAAGGTCTCAATTTTTCTAGCAATCAGTCCAGTTAAAAAAGAAGGCACGTGTAAAAGAAATTAAATAGCCATTTGGATTATTCCAGCTAAATGATAAAGTTAGTATCCTTATGACAAAATTTCTGAGCCTCTTCTGAACTAACTCCTCAACTAGGTAAGAATTTTACCAGAGCATTTTAATTCAGACTTATAGTAGACTTGTAAGTACGCAGAAAGTCCCACAATATTGACTCAGGTAACTCAATATAATAGCTTCTTCTCTTAGCCATTGCTACCTTCTTCCTCTTTCAGAAAGCTTTGTGAATATAAGGATTTCTTGTTTTCTTTTTTTTTTCTTTTTGAGACAGAGTCTCACTCTGTTGCCCAGGCTAGAGTGCCGTGGCGTCAGCCTAGCTCACAGCAACCTCAAACTCCTGGGCTCAAGCAATCCTACTGCCTCAGCCTCCAAAGCAGCTGAGACTACAGGCATGTACTACCATGCCCGGCTAATTTTTTCTATATATTTTTAGTTGGCCAATTAATTTCTATTTTTTTTTAGTAGAGATGGGGTCTCGCTCTCGCTCAGGTTGGTTTCGAACTCCTGACCTTGAGCTATTCGCCCGCCTCGGCCTCCCAGAGTGCTAGGATTACAGGTGTGAGCCATCACGCCCGGCCAGAATATAAGGATTTCTTAACACACTGACACTTGCAAGGTCTTAGAGAAAAACACACATCAATGGAAAACAAATTAGAAAATAGAAGGCAAAATGCATGATATTTCTGTTTGCTGCCTTTCTGCTTATAGTATATTGGCCACAGTATTGAATAAATATAAACTAGATATGAAGTCCAGGTATCATTAACCTTGCTACCTGAGATCCTGGCTAATCCACAGGAGAAGTACTTTTCCTCATCCAGCTAGTCTATAATTTTACCAGTTTTTTTTAATGCTGCATATGTATATACATGTGGCACACATTTTTTCTCTTTTTTGTTGTAATTTCAAGTTCTAAAAACAGCTTTAAAAGACTCAGATTAAGTTCAGAAACTATAAGATGTCTTTAAATAAGTAGAAAGGAAAAGTTGCATTTGGGTACCACTCATTATCTAATAAATGAATGCACGTTTCAGTCTTCTGGCTGTGGGCAAGCTCACATTAGATTGGGGGAAAGAAGTCAAACTTTAGAACAGCAGTCAGCACTCTTCTCTTACTAGGCCATTACAAACCCACCTAAAGACCAAAGTTCAAATCTTCAGTTATTTTCATTAGGGGTAACATGCACTGTTTAACTTTTTGCTTTAATAAAAACTAGCCTCATTCCCCTTAGACATTATTACTGTGAAAGATTCCGTAGAAAATAGAAAGCTTCAACAAAGGTTTCATTAAATTAAAAAACAATAAACAAACAGACTCAATTGACACGTCAGAGCCATGAAATGTTGTCTTTTCTCTTACACTTTTCTCTTCCGATCTTGCTCCACTAGCACAGTACTTAGATACAAACCAATTGATCAGCAGGGAGCTGTTACCTTAATTATAAAATGAAACAACCTTGCTAATGTAGTCTGAAAGCCTTGTTAGTTCATACTCCAGACTTGTAGTTTGGAATGGCTGCAAATACAAATATTCAGAAAGGCAGCTGCTGCCTGATTGTGATGTGAAGGCTTGAAATAGTTCCTGACTAGAGTACACCCTGCTGATTCCAGCACCCTGGTTTTATTCCTGCATTTTATTTATTTGGAACCTCTGCCTTTGCCCTTAGGGTGGAGATAAAATGCTAACAATCACTGGGTCCCAAGCAGCATGCACTTTTGAATAGTTCATTCATGGGGAACCATTTGTTTGAGGAGGCTTTTTGTCTGATTATTGGCCCTTGTTGTTAGGGCTCAGGCAGAGATGTGATGAGCCTTGCAGGAAAAATTAAAGAAGATGTAAACAGTAAATGCAGACATTTTGCAACATAGCTAAAAATAAATTGCACTACAGGCAATTATGCAAGTTTTACTGGATACATTAAAAAGACATTAAATGCACAGCTGTTTTAAGTGTCTTTTAAGCTGATAAATTAACTGTCTAATAAATTGTAAGATTTGTCAGCTAATAATGCTATTTTATCTGCTTTAACATATGCCTTCCTAGTTCATGAAGCATTATTGTAAGTGCCAAAAGGAGATAATGTGCATTTTACAGTGTTATGTCTTAAGTGGAATGGATCATTGGCCATGAAGAAGTGTGTTAATAAATCTCCCAGGCATTGTTAATTGCACTCAATGAAGTGTCACTGTTAAAACACAAAAGATGTGATAGAGAAAGCCGAACATAATGTCTTTCAGTTTTACAATTAACAGTTCACTAGGCAAATCGACCAAAAAGACCATAATTTGTTGAAGCCTTATTAACTTACATTTTCCTAGTCAAGGTCATAATTGTGGATGGCTTAAAGCAATTTTTTAATGCTCATAGCAAAGAGTAACCTTGCTGGAGAGAAGAAACATTTTTCCTCCGTGTGGTACAAGATGCCTACAAGGTTCAAGAGAAATAAGGCAACACTGTATCAAACAGTCTTTCAGAATCATTCACTATCAAGCAAGTGTGTTTGTCCTTGACTTGAGAAAAATATCATTTTGAATTGCTTGTCCCAAAGTAGTAAGTGGAGGAGGATAGCTCACACGCTATGAAATTAAAAGACACTACCTCAGAGGCCGTTAAGTATAAGTCTCTGACCATTAAAAAAGTCATAATAATAAAATTTAAAAGTTTCATTTCTGTGGATTTGGTGTATTTTTTCTTTTAAACTTGGACAATAGACATGAACATAGTCAACTTGGGAACCCAACATGAAAATCTCCTTCTCGTAAGTTCTGAAAATGCTGCAACTTTAATAATGACTTTCGCAAATCAAATGTGAGTAAAGGGTTGGGGGAGAAAGAAACTGCATACTCTGTAAGTAGACAGTACTTCATCTCTTGGGCCAAGTATATACATTTCATGTGTTTGGTTTAGTATAAGATTGACCAAAACAGTTACAATTAAAAAACAAATTTGGAGCAATTCTAGAAAGCCTGCATTAGAGTCTCTGCTCTATTTCTGACTAGTTGAGTAATTTACTGCAACCCAATTTGCTTACCTTATAAACTAAAATAATAAGATCACCTATTTCATAGAATAGTTGTTAGGATCAAGGAAGAAAATGTATGTGAAAGTACTTTAAAAAGACAAACTACTATTAGTTATTCTTAATTGTGGGTTAGAATATCTATTATGTAATTCTTTTTAAATTTCAAAATATTAAGGTAATTCTTGGTATTCAAAGCACTTTCACATTTGGTAACTCAGTTACTCCTCCCAACAATCTTTCTATGAAGGCAATGCAATTGTTTCCAAATACAAAATATTTTCTGATGGTCTGCTGAGTATGAAAAAAATACCCAAATTGGGTGAATCTGATGACTATTGTGCAAGTCAAGGTGTACTATTGAGGAGGCAGTGATGTGTGGATGAGCAATGAAATAAATACATAAATAGTTGATAAATTATTATATATTTATTTTGTAAAATATGTTTCTTGCTTTCATTCTAACAAAATCAATAATTATGTTTTTATAATAATGATTTTTCACATCATCTGTTGACAGCAGTACTAAATAATACAATGTGCCTTGAGTCATGGTAATTTCTAACCAGTTTTTCATTAATTTCACCTTGGAGAAATTTGCAGTAACTGCAATTGTCAATTAACTTATTCTTTTTTATATAATTATATTTTCATTTATTTCTGTTTCAAGTTACCCTTACTCCATTCTCTCTGTCTTACATGTTAAGAAACATGAACACTAGAAAACAACATCGTCACTGAATTCAAATTAAAATACACTTGTCACATTTGTGAATATATATTTTTTTATTTCAGAATATTATGGGGGTACAAACATTTTGGTTATATGTAATACCTT
The DNA here is from genome assembly GCA_963574885.1 of Lepilemur ruficaudatus. Classification (NCBI taxonomy): domain Eukaryota; kingdom Metazoa; phylum Chordata; class Mammalia; order Primates; family Lepilemuridae; genus Lepilemur; species Lepilemur ruficaudatus. The sequence goes on from CAUYRT010103694.1 coordinate 14,579, forward strand.
TGCTTTGCCCAAGACAAGGATAGAAGCATGCCCGTCCCACATGCAGTGTACTCCCTCACCATTACTTGTGAGTTTATATACCCCCACACCCCCTACCTGACTGGCACTCAATGAATATTACTAACATGTGAGCACCTTAGTGTAGATCAGTTAGTACCAATTTATGTCAAGTACATGTGGTGCTTGTTTTTCCATGCTGTGATACCTCATTGCAAAGGATGGGCTCAAGCTCTATCTAGGATAATATAAGAGGTGCTAGTTCACCATTGTATTTCGTAGTTGAGTAGTATTCCATGGTATACATATACCACATTTTATTAATCCACTGATATATTGATGGGCACTTGGGCTGTTTCCACATCTTTGCAATCGTGAGTTGTTATGCTGCCATAAACATTCAAATGCCGATGTCTTTATTATAGAATGTCTTTTTTTCCTTTAGGTAGATACCTAGTAGTTGGATTGCTGGATCAAATGGTATTTCTATTTTTAGCTCTTTGAGGTAACTCCAAATTACTTTCCAAATAGGTTGTACTAATTTGTAGTCCCACCAGCAGCATAAGAGTGTTCCTATCTCTCCACATAGATGACAGCATTTGTTGTTTTGGGACTTTTTAACAAAGACCATTCTCACTGGAGTTAGGTGATGTCACACTGTAGTTTTGATTTGCATTTCCCTAATGATTAAAGATGTTGAACTTTTTTTTTATATGTTTGCTGGCCATTATTCTGTCTTCTTTTGTATAGTTTCTGTCTATGTCCTTTGCCCATTTATTGATGGGGTTGGTTGATTTTCTTAAGTTCTGCATAGATCCTTGTTATCGGCCCTTTATCAAATGTGTACAAAGCAAATATTTTCTCCCATTCTGTAGGTTGTCTATTCACTCTAATGATAGTTTTCAGGCTTGTGCAGAAGTTTTTTTTTTTTTTTTAATTTGATCTGGTCCCATTTTTTTATTTTTGTTTCTGCTGTAATTCCTTTTGGGATCTTCTTCATAAATTCTTTTCCTAGGTCAATGTCTATGAGAGTTTTTCCACCATTAGCTTCTAGAATTATTAAGGTTTTAGGCCTTAGATTTAAGTCTGCTTTCCATTGTGGTTGACTTTTGTGAGAGGTGGGGATCCAGTTTCAATCTTCTGCATGTGCTTATTCAGTTTTCCCAGCATCATTTATTGAATAGTGATTCTTTTCCCCAATGTATATTTTTGTCAGCTTTGTTGAAGATTAGATGACAATATGAGGGTGATTTTATATCTGGGTTCTCAGTCCTGTTCCAAAAGTCTATATCTCTGTTCTTGTGCCAGTTCCATGCTGTGTTGGTTACTGTACCCTTGTAGTAAAGCTTGAAGTCTGGCAGCCTGATGTCTCTTGATTTGTATTTTTGCTTAAGATTTCTCTGGCTATATGAAGTCTTCTCTTCTTTCACACAAAACATAAAATTACTTTTTTTATAGATCTGTAAAGATATATTATGGTATTTTGATTGTGATTGCATAAATTCTGTAGATCATTTTAGGTACTATGGACATTTTAACAATATTGATTCTGCCAATCCATGAGCATGGTAGGGATTTCTATATGTTTGCATCTTCTACAATTTCTTTTCTCAGTGTTTTGTACTTTTTGCTATATGGGTCTCTCACCTCCTTCTTTAATTATATTCCTAAATATTTAATCTTATTTGATGCTATTGTGAAAGGTCTTGCATCTTTCATTTGATTGTTGGCTTCACTGCTATCAGTGTATACGAATACCACTGATTTCCTGTGCATTAATTTTGCATCTTGAGACTTTCCTGAATTCATTTGTGAATTCCAGGAGTTTCTTCATTGAATCCTTAGGATTTTCTGATATAATATCATATCATCAGCAAAGAGTGACAGTTTGTCCTCTTCTGCCCCCATTTGGACACCCGTAATTCCGCTCTCTGGTGTGATTGTTCTGGCAAGGACTTCCAGCACTATACAAAGCACGTGGAAAGCCATAAGAATAGTATGGATCATACAAAGGAAAGAATCTCAGAGCTTGAAGATAATGCCTATGTGCTAAACAAATCAGATAAAGAAAAAGAACACAGAAGCAAGAGACAAAAACAAAACATACAAGAAATGTGGGATTATGTAATGAAACAAAATGTAAGAATTATATGCATCCGGATAGTAAAGAAGAAAATACATAAGGGCTTGGAAATCTATTTCTTGGAATACTGAAGGAAAACCTTCCTGGCCTGTCTGGAAGTCTAGATATCCAGGTACAGGAAGCACTCCTTGGAGACTCAGTGGGAAAAGGCATCAACAAGGCAATCTCAGGCCATTTTAGAAACCAGGTTGTGGACTTTAACTCTTGAGTAATTTTACTTTTGTGGATGTCTATTATGCTGTTCAGTGCATAATGCAAGTCTCAGTACTTCCTGCAGGGTAGGTCTGGTCTTTGCAAATTCCGTCGGTGATTGCTTGTCTGGGAAAAACCTTTATTTCTCCCTCATAGATAAAGCTTAATTTTGCCTGGTAAAGAAGTCTAGGTTGGTCATTATTCTGTTTTAGAAGATTGAGGATGGGTCCCCAGTTCCTTCTGTCTTGTAAGGTTTCAGTTGAGAAGTCTGCAGTTAGTCTGATAGGTTTTCCTTTGTAGGTTATCTGCTGTTTTTGACTTGCTGCTTGAAGGATTGCCTCTTTCATGTTTACTTCGGCCAGCCTAATAACTATGTGATATGGTGATCGCCTTTTCACATTGAGTATCCCAGGTGATCTGTGTATTTCTTGTACCTGAATATCTAGATTTCTGGCCAGGCCACACATGTTTTCCGCCGGTATTCCTAAAAATAGATTTTCCAGCTCTGTGTATTTTCTTCTTCTCTCTCTGGGATGCATATAATTATGTTTGGTTTCTTCACATAATCCCACATTTCTTGTGTATTTTGTTCTTACATCTTGCTTCTGTGTTCTTTTTCTTCATCTGAATTGTTAAGCACATAGTCATTATCTTCAAGCTCTGAGATGTTTTCCTCTGAGTGACTGACTCTATTCTTAAGGTTTTCCACCCTTGTTTTGTAGTTCCTTGAATGACTCTTTCATTGTCACTATTTCTGTTTGGTTCTTTCGTAATATTTCAATTACTTTAGTGAATTTTTCATTCATTTCCTGTTTTATTCTTGTAGTTTCTTTGTGTTAGGATTCTATTTTCACTTCAATTCCATTGAGTTTTCTTAAAATCCATATTCAAAATTCTTCCTCCATCATTTTAATTATTTTGTTTAAATTGGTATTTGTTGTTTACGGTGTAATGATTTCTTTTAGCGGTGACTTTTCTCTCTGATCTTTCATGCTTCTTGTGTTCTTTCCCTGATTCTTTCTCATCAGGCTACTTGGTCAAGAACTGGGGGTTATAGGACTCATTTATGGCCCTATATCCATATCCCCAAGGGACATAACTTTATAATGCTTGGGAGAGTCATGCTGGTCCTGTATTGCTTTAGAGATATTTTAGCAAATTGGGTTACCTCTGACCTGTTGTCTTCACATCTTACCAATGTTGTTCAGTGAGTTTGGTCCCCCAGCTTAAGCTCCCAGGTAGTGGATATTACTTGTGTGTATGACTCCACTGTGCTCTAATAGCTTGAGATGGAAGGCACTGTGTTAAACTACGGGGTTACACTCTCTGTCATTCATTGTAGTTCGCATGGAGGAGCCAGTAATCGGATGTCTCTGTAATAGGCTTGGTCTTCTGGATGGGGTATATGAATGCCCGAAAATTTGGGAAGGGTCTTGCCACTCCTGATGGTTACTTGGACCATGTTCCCCCTTAAGGTGGGATACGGGCAAGATAGACCACAGTTGGTGCCTGCAAGCCTGGTTGTGTGTGCTTCTATGGTTGCTTGATCTGTGGATAAGAGGAGCCACTATTATTCAAGGCTCTTTCACCACACTTTGTAGGCTGCTCCTGATGGGAAGGTCAAGTTGTGCAGTTGCTGAGGTATCTGGCCAGGATTTTCCTTCCCTGTCCAGAAACCTAAATGCTGGTTCCCCCCCCCCCCCCCACCACCCCCCGGACACGGAGAGCAAGCCCTAGAGTTTTGATCTTATTAGATATCCTAAGCTGGTCCAGCAGACCAAATCAACAGGCTGCCAACTATTGTTCAGCACCAAGGCCCACAGATTCACACCAGTCACAAAGATAAGGCAGCTTTTCTTGATTCTCCCCACCTCCAAGGGTGGAGCCTGCTGTGTCAGGTGTGAAAGTCACCAGGCTGGGGGAAGGGTGTTGCCGGAGACTGCCACACACCCCGTCATCTCTGGGCTGGACATCCCTGGAGAACTAGCATTAGGGGGAAGTATTCAATACTCTCCCACAGCATTGACCCAGCTAATTGAATCAACAGGTCACTGGCTATTTTTCAGCACCAAATTCCCAAGATTTCACACCAGTAGCACAGAGAGAGAGGCTTTTCTTGCTTCTCCCCACCTCCAGGGTGGAGTCCACCGCACCTAGCATGAAAGTACCCAGGCTGGGGAAGGGGTGCTGCCTAAAATCACAGCAGCTAGTGCAGGGGGTGACCCTCAGGATTTGGCAGATGCCAATTTTGTGGGCTGATTCAACAGGTCAGCAGCTGTCCCCTCTGCATCACAGTCTTGCAGTCTCACGTCTGCCTAGCAGAGAAGGACCTGCTCTTTCTGTTCACCCTGAGCTGGCTTAATGGTCAGTGCTTTCCAGGGGTAGAGCCCCCTTTCCAGCGTTCATCTCCTTTGTTCTGGTCCCTCTGACCACCAGAGTTGAGGTGCCTGACTCCAAACTCCCTCATGTAGTCACAGGAAGTAACTATTCAGACCAGTCCCTCTTTTGTCCAGTGCGGTTCTAGCACAGATCATCAGGAAGTTCAAAATGTTTCCCACTATTGTCTCCTCTCCACAGAGCCTGTCGTCCATGACACATCTTTTCACAGACTTCAGGCGTGTCCCTGTCTGAGTGGGTGTGGAGGTCAGTGGAGGAGCTGGGAGTCCTTTGGGTCAGATCACACTGCACTCGCTGGCCAGGCGGGCACAGCCATCCTGGGCTCTATTCCCTATGATATATCTCACACTTTCCAGTCTTTGCGATCATATCCTCCATTCATCTTTTTTTTTTTCCCCTGTACTGCATGTCCCATGCTGTTTCTCTGCAGATTCACAATGCTGTTTTTGGTTGGGGGGGTGAGCAACCCACTCCTGTAGCCATCTGAGATCTTCACTTCCTTCTCTGGGAGCAGAGAGCCAGGAAGTCACCACTAATCTGACACCTTTTTTTCTCTCCAGTTAGCCTTTCTTGTATAAAAAAATTTAGCAACTTAAAAAAAATCATTTATTACCTTGAGATTCTGTAGTCCAACAATTTAGAGTAGACTTGCCTCACGGCAGCAGTTACAAAACACTGTGAACATTTTTTTCAATCAACTACAATAATTTATTTAATAAATAATGGATAAACAATGCAATGGGGTTACATATGATAAAGTATTATTATAGAACTTATCACAAAATATATTTATTTCATCATACAAATCCCGATGCCTTATATTATGATTTTCACTATTTTCAGTGCATAACCTAAATACACAGAATATTTTATAAATTTTTCTTCTTTAAAATTTTCAATAATGAAATATAAAATGGAACTGTGTTGTACAATTTTTAAAAATTTCTATTCTAACAAGACTAGAATAAATAGAAGAGGGTCTCTATAAAAATTAGTTTGTGTAATATTTGCATGTGAATCTTTTTATTTAATAATTGTGAAATATTTTTCTTTCTTTTTTCTAATGCCTTTAATATTTTTGGAGTGTCACTTTTATTGCATATTTCAATGCAGTTCCTTGCAATTTAGAGAAACCATTTTCTGTATTTTAAAATATTTAGTAATCCTTTTAAGGATAAAATAGTCAAACTTAGATACGTTTTCTTTAACTATCTATTAATTTTATTAACAGTAACCAACAGTTTCATACCAAATAACAGTGGATAGGGCAAATTCAAAATTACTTTAATTTTCCACTAAATATTATGAGTTGTTTTTTATGCAAAAGCTTCTGTGGTTTCACTTAATTCTTCTATTCCATTTTGTATTTTTTCTAAATTAAGACTAATTATTTTAATGTCATTTAGCATTTTTATCATCTGTATACAAATGGTTGTAAGGCCAATATTAATGTGTTTTGTTAAAATGTAATAGAATTGGGCAGACCCAGATATTATCATATATGACCTCCCAATGGTTAAAAGAAAATATATCATTACTATTAGGACAGTTGAGACCATTTCTCCAAGTATCAATTTCAATCTGTGCTCTACATATAGCAGAGAAAACAAATAATGCTTCTGGATCTTCAGCCCAAATTCTGTTTATAGCAATTTTTAACCAAACTTGTTAGTATAATTAAAATAGCCTTATTCTCAAAAATATTTTAAATCAAAGCCTAAAATTAAAATTGTTATCTTTCAGTTTCTTAAAAAATCAAAACCTGAATTTTTGGAAATATCATGTTATTTGTTTAACATGATTTCCCCCTAGTATAATCTAATTCTACTGAATAATATTTACTTTTTAAATTGTATGTATAATTTCTTTTCTTACCTTATTTGCTATTAAGTTAAAAATACCATTTTGAATTATCCATCATAGATATAATTATTTATATTATTAATTTGTGTCCGTTTTACAGGTTTAGCCAAAAGATTTCAAAATTATTTCTAATAAATCTAAATTTTTTGTGTTTTTTTATAAATAGTGTACACTATGATGCTTGCCACATATTGGACACATATTATTATTGTAAGAACATCATGTCAAAGTTATATATTGGCCTTTACTTGTCATTGTTGTACATTAATTATTGCTGGTTATTCAAACATTTTTTTTCTTCAGCTCCAGTGTTGCATGTGTACAAGAGATATTTTGTGTACTTTTTACTGAGAATGTAACTGCCTTAGAGCCATAAATACATTCATTGGCTCAAGCTGACCTTGAGAATTGGATGTAAAACATGTAGTGGGAGAGACAAAATACATTGGTTTTTAACATAGAATGTGAATCTATTTCCCATAGGTGTTTTTCCCCATTTGAAAAACTCTTGGTGCAAAACAAAATGCTCTGCCACATTCATCCAATTGGGGGAAAATGTAGTATTAATTAAAACTGGATTGTGCTTTGCTAGTAATTTTCTCATGTTATCATAAGATATGACAGCCATTTTCCATGATCATCATCCAATAAATATAGCAAAGAATCAGAGGTTTTTATCATTCTCATTCAATTTTCTGATTTCATGAATGTGATTTTATTGTCATCTAACAGGCTGGCCAGAGATGCATTTGTTGTTCTTGGATTGTGAATTTGATGTGAATAATTTTCTTTTTCATTTCATTGTTTTGATCAATAAATTTTCATATAATAATAAGAAAACTACGATTCATGGATTTAATCTGATTTGTTCAAGTTGTGGACTTGAGAATAATTTCCTTGCTAAAACTCCTTGTTATAATCAGGAACTAACTTATCATTAAATAAAGAATTGATACTTTCCTGTCTTACTAGTGAATTTTAGGTGGGCCATGTTAAACGGAAGTCTGCTCACTTTCATTTTTTCTATTTTTAAAAAATTAAACACATAATATATTTCTATTTATTTCTTTTCAGTTTTATTTCTTTTCTAAGTTTTACTTTTAGATTTTCTATTTTTATTATTACTTGAATATTCTCCATTTTCAATAATCAAATAATTTAAAAAGTTATATTTAAAGTGTACAAAATTTGAACATATATTCAGGAAAAATGTATTTTAAGTAAACATAAAAAAGCAAAAATAAAAATATCTTATGTTTTCATTTGCTTCTATAATATTCAAAAATATTTTAAATTTAAAAGCCAATGTATAAATTAGAGCTAATAAGTATCAGTTATAAGTTCAACATTATTCAAATAAGACTAAAGTACTTTAATATTCTGAAAGTAATTAAATCATATTAAATGACTCTATAAAGTAAAACCATATGTATTTTTAGCATTCCAATGTTCATCTAGTTGACAAAATAATCATCAAGTTTGATTCAAGTAAAACTATACCTATATATATATATAAATATATAAGAGTAGTATGAATTGTTTAAAAGTGCAAGATGTTTCCCAGTTTATTTATTTACATACTGTGGGACTTCATGTGTATATGTAGAACCATGGATTATAACATGAAAAGATGCAAGAGAAACGGATGTTCAGTGTCACAAGAAATGATACTTTGTTATACAAAAATCTATGGCATTTATAACACCTGAGAGGAAAGTTGTAACAAGTTTGTTAATTTTACTTTTCACTTATCTGAGAACCTGTGCTGCTTAAATCCTCTCCATATTCAAAAATAGAGCCCATCTCCAACATAGATATAATCCATAAACCTTCATGTCATTTGGAAACAGTTACCATTTGGTTCAAGCATCTAGGGTAAGGGAAGTAAAGGAGTTTCCCTGGGGCCCTAAATAGTGTTAGCTATAGGAATAAATGTTTAGGGTTATGGGTCATGCTATACCAGGGCTGAGCACTGGATTCTGAGTGATAGAAGGGTCCACATGTTCTTAAATAAATTGTGTGTGTGTATGAAATATGCACGATACTCCAAAGCATATGTGTAAGAGTGGCACAGATGAGCAAATTTGATTTGAAAGATATGCATTATGACTGACACTTGAGGGTGAGAGGGAGATAATTGAGAATGATTTCCAGATATCTTATGTAGGTCTCTGAATGGATTATGTTATCATTAATCCAAATGTAGAATATAGAAGATGGAATAGGCTTTGGGTAATGTTAATGAGTTCAATATTGGACATGTTGAAGAGAGATTACTATGTGATATCAAGGTAGAAATACCCAGGGTGCTATTGGAAGTACAGTATGATTCTAACAAGAGCGACCTAAACTTTGATAAAAGAAATATCTCAGTTGATCAAGGTTAGAAATGGTAATAGCTACTATATTGTCTGCCAAATTTGGGTAACATTTTTCCCCAGGCTTTATTCAATATTAAATTGAAGGAATATGTGGACAATGCACATAACAACATAAACTGGCAATATACCGTGGTAATCTGTGTGTTGCAGTGAAAATGGCAGAAAATGTATTTTAATTTAACTCCAGATGTGAATCTCTGCCCTCCCAATTTTTAGTCCTGAGGCATTGGGCAACTCTGTTAGCCTTTCTAAACCTCAGATTTTTTTCATTTGAAAAATAGAGTTAATATGTACTTGGATCAGTGTATATAACTTTTGTTTGAATAACATTGTGGCTCAAACAGCTTAAACAATGCTATTTATTCTCTGATATAACAAAAAATCCAGATATAAGGTGGTTATAGGTTTAGTTAAATCAATGACTTAGTGATATCACAAAAGATCAAGGTTCTTGCCATGGTTTTGCTCTGCTATTCCAAGCCTTTCAGTTTATGTCTCCTCATGGGTGCAAGACAGCTGCAGCACTTTCAGAAATCAATTTCAGACATGAAAATGCCCAGAAGAATAAGCACAAGGGCAGCTGTTTCTTGCATGTATCTGTTTTCTTTTTACTTAATCATCAAGGTATATTTTTCCTGGATGCTCCCAAACAGACTTCCTTGTTGATTTCATTGTTCAGAAATGAGTTCCATTCCTATAACTAAAACAATCACTGGCCAGAAAAATGACATCACTAATCATTCATAGATTAGTCATCATTCATCTATGGATTAGGAACAGCATATACTTCCCTTAAATACAAGGCCTCAAAGAGAAAAGTCATACCTAAATAAAAATTAGAATTTTGTTAGAAAGGAGGAAGAGGAAAGCTGGATTGCTGCTGGATATGTAATCATCAGTATCTGTTATAAAACCTCAGAATGATTTTGTGAGTATTAAATAAGGTAATATAGGTTAAAGTATTTCTCATATAATAACAAATACATTATTTAAAACTCATGATAGCAGAATCAAAGTTCACAGAAAAAGCACCTAAAAATTTCTTTAGCATCACCACTCAAAGTGATTATGGAAATAGTACCATACCAGGTACAAGAGGGTTTGTACAATGTGGGGAGTACACCACAACTGATCTAATAAAATTTCATTCTTTCTTTTATACATATTCATTTATTATTTTTTATTTCAGAATATTGTGGGGGTACACATGTTGAGGTTTCATGTATTGCCTTTGTCCCACCCGAGTCAGAGCTACCTTTCACAATAGCAACAGAGAAAGTAAAATACCTACGAAAAATTTTTAACTAATGAGATGAAAGACCTCTACAGGGAAAACTATGAAACACTGAGGAATGAAATATCATAGGGCATAAACAGATGGAAAACCATACCATGCTCACGGATCAGCAGAATCAACATTGTTAAAATGTCTATACTGCCCAAAGTAATCTACAAACTCAATGCAATCCCTGTGAAATTACCAACATCATTATTCACAGATCTAGAAAAAGTAATTCTACATTTCATATGGAACCAGAGAAGACCCTGTATAGCAAAAGCAGCCTTAAGCAAAAAGAACAAAATTGGGAGACTTCAATTTACCAGACTTCAAGCTGTACCATAAGGCTATAGTAACTAAAGCAACATGGAACTAACTAGCACAAGGACAGAGACACAGACCAATGGAACAGAACTGAGAACCCAGATATAAAACCATCCTCATATAGCCACTCTTGCTTTTTAAATTATGTTTGAGTCCTATGATGAAGGATAATATCCCGTAAGCCAGGAGAAAAATCAGTAAAGTTGAAACCAATTTGTTTTATCCAATTATATGTCTTAAGTAAGCCAGTATTCATGGGCCACTGGTATGTATCTTTACGCAGTAAGACCATTTTTTATCACTGATATATCCAAGGCTCTATTCCCATACTTACTGCTTTTTTGAGAAAAAAATGATATATAAAATCAGTATATGCAATTGATCAGACAAAATCGTTTACTTGTTCTGTACAAAGGAACAAAAATCCGCTGAGCTAAATTTTAATGTTGTTTAGTTCGTATGTTTACTGTGGTAGCCCATATAGATCATAATGAGCAAAACTCTCCTTTCACAGCTGGCACTAGAAGAAAACCTTCCCAGAAGCTCCAGGATACATGATACATTGTATCTTTCCTCCCTGTTCCTGGATTTGATAAGCACCAGACAAATATGAAAAAAAGTCCACAGATTTTATGAATTATCAGTGTTGACTGATTTTGATAAGAATGAAAGTATGAAAAGCAGGAATCTTGCAACTTCAACCCAATATTAATACCATCCAGTTTCCACATTAATGAAATGGAATGTAGAGAATTGCCTATATGCCACTTGCAAAGGTTTAAGGGTTTGTATTAGAATGTAGGAAACACACACGCACACACACACACACAATAATAGCTAACTTCTACACTCAGTAGATATGGTCTCTTATATGGTATCCAAATAATTCTGATCTGACTTCAGAAACAAAAGACATCAAAACATCTGCTCAGGAGGAAGTTGCAAATACTAGAACTCAATGTTATTTATACTTGAGAGATATTTATAATAACGAAGGTTTAACATGACTCTTGGAGGAAAACAAAAGTAAAACCTCTTCAAAAAACACTATTCATATACCTGTACCAAAACAACAGCCATTTATAAACCAGATAGGCAGGGAGGGATGACTTCTTCAAAGTACCCAGGGGAAATTTCAATAAAGTTTAGCTATTAGATAGTATTTTCTGGAAAAAAACTCATTGTTGGGTTTCACACATACTAGAAAAGTTAAAACTGTATAGTGCTTCTGGCTGAGTCCATCTTGTTAAAATGGACATTATTGTCTATAACCTCATTACATTGTGATAATGGAATTCATTTTTAAATGTGATATGATTAAAGGAAATTAAGGACCAGTATAAATTCTTTAGATGTCTCCAAAATTCAACGTGATAATAAAAGTCAGAATAGCTAGTTTAAACCTACTATATAGTAAATGTTCGATGTATTTTCTTTTGTTTCTTTTCTAAGGTCACTTAAATTGGGAAGGGTTTATCCCATTATGTTACTAATAGTTATTTGATCACTATGAGAGAAAGAAAATTTAGAGGCTCATAATCTGACTTTTAAAGAGGAGGGTTATAAAACAAAAGCCAAAACAATTTTTTGAAGGCCAAAATATATATATTTTTTCTCTTCATATTTCCTGTTCACATTTCAGCCATCTACAGAGTAAATGACCCTTCTGCAGAGCTCATCCAAACTTAGTCTTCTTTAGTGGGCAAGTTTTTTTTTTTTTCCTTTTAACTAGCTTGCAATATGTCAGGGACTTCTATTAAATATAACAGCCAGCATTGAAAATAAACACACTTAGGGAAATTCAGAAACCCTAGCTTCCTCTGCTAGAGGAAGACTATCTAAAAATCTGCTTTTTTAATCTGGTGAAACGAAGATTTCAAAAACAATTCTTATTTCTCCCTCTACATTCCTCCTTTTAGTGCTTATTACAAACTCTAGGAGACAAAAACCTACTCTTAAATCAATTATCTGAGCTTGGAAGACTTTTGGTAACATATACCCCTGCCACACCATAATGTAAAAGGAGAAAGTTTACTTCTGACCTTCAAAGCAGTACAAAATTGAACCCACCAACCACCCATAACTCAGTCAGGCACACCTTAAAACCTTAAAACCCAGTGACAAATAACTTCTAATATATTTTTTAATTCACTGGACTCTACTTATCATTATACAGACTTGAACAGAATATGCCACATTTAAAATTAATATTTTTGCACAGCTTGCATCATTCACACAGATGCCCTAGTAAGAATAATTAAACGTATTCACAGTGGGTGGATTTTTCTCTCTCTTTCCCTTCTCCTTCTGTGAAACATCTGTGGGTAATCCTTCTTAGAAAATAGGTTTAGCTAGTTCACAAACATACCATGAAAGTCCTCTGTGCCATATTATATATGCTTAGCTGTAATGGTTTTGTTTATTTGCAAAACATACCACATGATAATTGAATTATGATGAGTTGGGAGGAAGGAATAATAGAATTGGCTCAGCAAACTAATTTGGAAACACACAAAGTATGGCAACAGGACCAATCCCTGGTCAAGCCAGAGTAGCATGCAACTTAGCTCAGGGGTCCATCGATGCTACTCTATTGTTTCTATTTCATAATGCTTATTTCACAAAAGGAATCTTACAACCATTAAGTACAGCTTTTAAGATTTTATTTCCTGTTCACTTTTCTTCAGACATAGAATAGTCCCTACTCCATACTGCTATCTATCTAATTCCTTACCATCCAGAATCACTTCATTGTTCAGCTCAAGTCCCCCCTCCTCTGGGAAGCCTTCCTTGATCAAGCCAGCCCACATTGCCCTCTTTTCTATGAACATACATCATACTGATCATCTAAATCCCACCTTTGACTTTTAATATAACTTTATCCCTTGTAGTGCGGTCCTATACTTACGAATTACTCAGTAGCTTTATTGTATATTCATTTTCTCTCTACATATTGTATAAGTACCCTAAGGACAGGGTTCATATTGTGTATTTCTTTGTGTCCCATAGCACCTAGCCCAGGATGATGCCTGTGGTGTACATTTAGTAAATCCCAGTTAAATAGAGGTGGAATTAACTCATGTTCTTAGATATAATGATTGTTTGATTCCCCATTTAGCTGATAAAAATGGTCTTAATTTTTTGATAACCTTTTAAATTCCTCTCTGCAATAATTTGGGTGCAGAGTCCATTTTCTAGCTACCCAAGACAAGACTATTTATAATCCACTTATCCACATGTGCTCTGGGATGTTACCCAGAAGTGTTCACACTGGAAAGCTTGGGATACATATTTCTGCTTGTGTACCGAGATTTCACCTAAAGGGGGGTTATATGTGGCAATATGCAATGCAGTGGTTATGAACTGCAAGAAAAATTCTGCTTACAGATCCTTTGTCTTCTTTTTATTTTCTCCTGGAAATTTAAGGAAATACTATGTATATTTATATCAAGGAATTTCTCATAATTGGCATTCCTTGTTTGTGCTCAATATTAACTAACACAATTAACTCCCCTCCTCCCTTGCATATCAGTACTAAACTGGAGAATTCTAGGACAAGAATGGAGATAATCTTATTCAAGCTTTCTTAGGAGTGCATAATGCAAGATAACAAATCATCTGCTCTAGCTTTCATCAAAAGAGGTTTTTCAGTAGGCAAGACTATCATATAATGAGTCATTTCAGATATTTTAATACGTATACTCCTTTAAAGCAAGTCTAATGTGGATATAACTTGTGTTGAATTCAGTTCTATAGCAAATAGTGATGGAATGAGTTCTCACAGTATACAAGTTGGAAATCCACTATAAAGGTAGAATACAAATTTCTGTGACACGTTTCCTTAATCATTTATGAGCTAGTTAATTTATAGAAAATTTCCAGTACATAGTGGAGTTATGGGGATTACTTGTAAAATACTTAATAAATAGAGCTGTGTTTCCCTTTTAATTATTTTTGAATTCCACAAAGTGTTTTTATTTATTTATTTATTTTTTGAGACAGAGTCTCACTCTCTTGCCCAGGCTGTAGAGTGCCGTGGCGTCTGCCTAGCTCACAGCAACCTCAAACTCCTGGGCTCAAGAGATCCTCCTGCCTCAGCCTCCAGAGTAGCTGGGACTACAGGCATGCGCCACCATGCCCGGCTTATTTTTTACATATATTTTTAGTTGTCCAATTAATTTCTTTCTATTTTATAGTAG
>CAUYRT010103695.1:0-10036 GCA_963574885.1 Lepilemur ruficaudatus
AACAACAACAACAACAACAAAAAACAATGTGGAACAAGCAATACAAATGAGATATAACTTCTTTATAATAATAGCCTACATGCACATTTTTAATGAAAAGTATATATGACTTTTGTAATTATTTTCCTTTTTTCTATGTTATGTTTATTCTAATTATATTTATTGAAATATAAATATAAAAAATAAAAATATGTAAATAAATTTAAAAATAAAATATATAAAATTAGTCAGCAGTTGATGCAGTACATGTGAACCTAAAGAAAATCCAGTGGTGTTTCCAATGCCTCTTGAACATTTTGAGTTGTTTGAATAGAAGTCTATGAATTTTGATTTACAAAGATTCATATTCTAAAGACAGATTAGAGAAAGGTAATTTTCAAGACACAGTATTTCTAGTGATTTTAAGTTCCTGGGTAAGTTTTGATGGTGCTTAAGAAAAGAATACATTACTTATATCATAAAGGTTTACAGCACTATTTAGTGAGTAAAAAACATTTTCATCTTATAGCTCTGTACATGTATTTTAAACAAACTGTCCTTATTTGATTAGTCATATTTGGAACCAAAATTTAGATAGCTCATTGCTAGACAACGAATGTAGACTAGAGGCTTCTTTTGTACAAACAGTTGAATGACATCCAGAACAAATTATTTTATCCATAGACTAAAAACAGCAACACCATCCTTTCCAGGCTGAGTTTTTAATTTCCCTCCCTTTTCTGCATAAGCAATAAGGCAAAAATGGCATTTTATTTGCTGATATTAGAATATGATTCAGAAACTATTCAGACTTCTTTTTATATTATCTCTACATATTAATAAGAATCTTTAAAATTAATAGCAGTTATTGCCTCTTTTGAAAGTGTTAAATATTATGTCTTTTACTTTTATTATTTTAAATTACAGTTTCCCTGAATACTCAAATATTTAGCACAAATAGCTCCATGGAGATGACAAAATGTGGCTCAAACACAGTTCCTTTATTCTCCAGTGTGTGTGATCTGTTTCCATGGAAATTTCATGTTGACGAGGAATTGTAAAAATACTATATGCAAACATATCTCAGAAGCAAACCTTTTTGGAAAATAATCGTGATTTAATTTGAGTCACTCCATTAAAATTGTTTAAATAATAGAAAAGAAAACTGTATTCTTTAGCAGAGACCATTCTGCAATTTCCCTTAGCTCAGTATATTAATCTAATAGAGTCGGAGATTATAGGGACCTTAACTTGCCTTTTGATGAGAGTAAAATTAAATGTTAATGATTTAGGTAAATTTATTCATTCAAGAAAGATTAAAGACTTAGTCTGAGCAAGATAGAAGGTATTGTTGGGGTGCTGAAAGGAACACAAAGCTGTATACCAATACTATAATGGTGTAAAATGGGGTGACTGCAGTAAAGTTGACAGTCAATGCATCTGTGAGTGTGGAGCAGGGAGGGTGATCAAGGAAATCTAGGACATGCACTTGAGCTGGGTCTTGAAAATGAGAATGTGAGGAGAAGCCCTTTCCTGGTGAAAGACAACATCTGAGCAAAGGCACAGAGGTGGGAAAGCCAAGGGCATGTTTAAGGAATAGTAAGAAGGCCAATTAATTGGCTGATGTGTAAAGGAAACTGTGGGAGACAAGATGGGAAGGTAGGCTGTGGCTAGGTTTTGCAGAGCCTTGAATCATGCCAATTTGGATATTATGCTCAATAGCAGTGGTGTTCAGTTAGGGGCTAATAATCTGGACTGTCAACAGTTGAATGTTGAGTGATGAGAAGGTAAGGGAAGGAAATAGATCACTATTTTGACACACCCTGAAAGGAGGAAAAAAAGCAGAGAAGTAACTCGAAGGACTTGCAGCCTTGAAAAATGATTTCGAGAGATGTGGTGGTCTTAAAATATCTCCACAAATTTTTTGAAATTCCTTTCCTTAAGAGATAAGACAAATTCTGCTCCTTTGAGTGTGGGCTAGATGTAGCCACTCACTTCTAGTAAATAGAATAAGGCTGAAGGGACGGACAGTGTGCCACTTCTGAGACCAGGTCACAAAAGGCATTGGGGCCTCTTTCTTGCCTGCTTGCTTTCTCGAATCACTTGCTGTGGGGGAAGGCAGCTGCCATTGGTTGTGAGAACACTCAGCCTGGAGTGGATTCTCCAGCCCCAGTCAGGCCTTCTGATGACTACAGCCCTGGCTGACATCTTGACTGCAGTCCTCCCCATGAGAGACCCAGAGCCAGACCCACCACCATAAGCTGATTGTATGTTCCTGACCTCCAGAAACTGTGTGATAGTGTTTATTGTTAGATATACTAAATTTTGTAGTAATTTGTTATGCAGTTACAATAAATAATGCATGAAGTTTGGAATAAGAGAATCTTAAACATGTTTGTGTGTTGAGAAGGAGCCAATGGAGACAGAGAGAGGGAAAATCCTGTAAGGACATGAAATCACAGTTAAGTCCAATTTGGGAGGAAGTTTCTAGAAGATAGGATCATCAGGAAAGGGTGGAGAGTGAGGATCAGAAAAATTTTCAGATTGGCATCAGGGAAATGCAAATCAAAACCACAATGAGACACCACCTTACCCTTGTCAGAATGGCCATTATTAAAAAGTCAAAAAACCATGTGGTGAAAGGGAACACTTATCCACTGTTGGTGGGACTGTAAATAAGCATAAGCTCTATGGAAAACAGTATGGAGATTCCTGAAGGAAATAAAAGTAGACCTACCAAACAGTCTAGCAATCCCACTACTGGGGATCTACACAAATGAAAAGAAGTCATTTTATCAAAAGGACACCTGCACTCAAATGTTTATTGCAGCACAATTCACAATTGAAAAGATATGGAATCAACCTCAGTGCCCATCAACTGATAAGTGGATAAAGAAAATGTGAGATATATACCATGGAGTACTACTCAGCCATAAAAAGGAATGAAATAATGTCTTTTGGAACAACTTGGATGGAACTGGAGCCCAGCATCCTAAGTTAAGTATCTCAGGAATGGAAAAACAGATACCACATGTTCTCATTTTTAAGTGGGAGCTAAATCAGGGGTATATACTATTCTAAAGTGGTGCAATACACAAAACTAAGAAGGGGGGAGGGACAGAGGGGAGCGAGGGATAAAAATCTACCCATCGGGTACAATGTACACTCTTCTATTGATGAGTACACTAAAAGCCCTGACTTCTGTTGAAATAAAAAAATTTTCAGATTGGAAGAATGAAAGGTGAAGTCAAGCCGGATGTTCTCGATTCCTTCAGCAAAGGAGATCAAGTCATCTGCTGAGATGGAGGAGCCTCTGGGATCAGGAGCTCTGAGAGAGCAGGAAAAATTGAAAGAGCTACTGTGAGATCTCACATAAAGAATCGTGTAAAGCAAAGAAGATAATTCTCTCCAGCTATGCTTAGCACCATGGGAGTTAAGCTGAGAAAGTAGACAGTGGAGCTTACTCAGGATTGGGGATTGATAAGGCAGATATGACAGATCAAGTGGGCAGAGGATTCTGAGATGCTGATATAATTAGAGCGACTGGGCATGAAGTCTAGGCTGAGTACAAGGGTACATGAACTGTAAGGGGAGTAATGAACTGAGAATATGAAAGGGTGGAACTTCTATAGCTATTATAATCTGTATAACACATCTCATATTTTATTCATAAGATGCCTTATATTATCATGTTATTTTTTTGGTGTGTATGCCTAGTTGCCCCAGCTAGATCATAAATTCAGGACAGTAACTATGGTTTATACATTTTGTACCCCCTTAGCAGCTATCACATTGCTTCACAGGGACTCATATATTTGTTGAATCAATGAATAAAACCATTCCAACATTTTGTGTGTGTTCTCCTACTGGGTATTTTTCTTCCTTCACAATAAGCATCTGGTTAAGGCTAAAGATCTGCTCCTTTTAGACAGCCAAATGTGTTCAACCCTCGTCTCTAAGAGCCAGGGTTTCTGCATGCTTTTAAGAAGCACTAAACAATTATTAACAGAGGGACAATACCTGATTGGCTAAAAATAATAAGCCTAATTATGCCTATGTGAAGCGACCTTGAAATAAACCTTGGGTGATTTCAATCAGTCAAAGACCAGAATAAAAGTGAAAAGGTTTAGAGAAAAAAATGGACTAGAATTCTCCTGGAAAATCAAGGAAGTGGAGGCCTCTTATTTAGAGGACTCTCACAGAAGCTTAGATCTGGAGTGAGGGTTTCTAAGAGGGCCATCCAGTTTTTGAAGATTACTAGTTCAAATGGCTCCCTAGCCTAAGCGGACATTTATGCATTCTTTACCTGGTGCACTCTTCTTTCACTGCTTCCCTGGAAAAAACAGACCTATTAAGGTCTGATAAAACTGTTAAGAAAAAATTGAAAATAGACTTTTAAACCATTAGAGTCACCAACTGCAATGATGTGTAGGTAGTCCTTCAAATTTTTACCACCTGCTCTTCTATGTATTATACATTCACACTCCAACCACCTTTCATTCAGTTCAGGCTTTTATAAATCAGTTAATGAATTGATATTTTGATCTATGGAATGGTGATACAGTCAAGAGTTTAGTTCCGTTTTGGCAGTTGCCACATTTGTTGATGAGCTTGTTTGTACAATTACTTGAATATTCTATTGCATTTTCCCATTATTTTATTAAAATGAAGGTAAGCAAAAATGAAAGTGCTGGTACCAGGGATAGCAAGTTTAGGTCTCTTACACTTAGTACAATTAAGATAAAGATGGAGATCATTTGACTACCCAAAAGGAACAGAATTCAGACACAATTTATAGTGGATCTTTATAGTGGATCAGCCTTTGGAAGTACCGTTTGGCAATATTTGTAAAAATCTAAACATCCATACTGTTTTGACTCACCAATTTTACCTCTAGCAATTGATCTCATATTGATCCCCATATCCCAATCATTCAAGGGCACAAAGACATACATACAGAATAATTATTGCAGCATTGGTCATAGTAGCAAAATATTGAAACAATGCAAATATCCATAAATATGGAATTGGCTAGTATAATGATATTCATGTATTGGGATAGTACACTGTCTTTAGAAAGAATGAGATGGAAAGATGTCCGAGCTAGACAGTTAAGTGGAAAAACAGGTTAGAAAACAGTATGATTCCATTTCTAAGTCAAATAATAACTTAATAAATAAAAGTAAATATATGCAAGTAGATAGATGTTACTTCTTAAAATTATTACTAAAATTCATAGGTTTAGTTGTTTTAATTTATATATTAGATGACATGATTTTTTTAAAATAAAAGATTATCTTTTTTAAGTACAAGATTATCTTTAGAAATAATATAGGGCTTTCCATAATTGCTCTGTCTGAAAGTCTAATTCTTATTCTGAAAAAGTGATTAATTGAACTTACATTAATAGTATGGGTTTTAGGAAGTGAAAAAAATAACATAAAGGTTTTGTGTAATTTTATATTTTAGGAAGATTATCAGTGGCAACTTACAAAATTTAGTCATACATGTGTGATGAAAAAATAAGTTGAGCCATCAAGGTTACTCAGAAATACAATATTTTGATCATATTCAAGAGAATAATCATTTTTGCATGTAGGTACAATAAAGTTTCCATAATTGAACTTTAAAGAGCTGTTCTCTCTTCATTTTTTTTTTTTTTTTTTTGAGACAGAGTCTCACTCTCTTGCCTGGGCTAGAGTGAATGCCGTGGCGTCAGCCTAGTTCACAGCAACCTCAAACTCCGGGGCTCAAGCGATCCTTCTGCCTCCGCCTCCCAAGTAGCTGGGACTACAGGCATGAGCCACCATGCCTGGCTAATTTTTTCTATGTATTTTTAGTTGGCCAATTCATTTCTTTCTATTTTTAGTAGAGACGGGGTCTTGCTCTTGCTCAGGCTGGTTTCGAACTGCTGACCTTGAGTGATCCAGCCGCCTCGGCCTCCCAGAGTGCTAGGATTACAGGCTTGAGCCACGGCGCCTGGTCTCTCTTCATTTTTCAGTCATTAATTGAGCAGCCCAAAGACAAAAGATTTTGCTTATACAAACATATTACCAGGAGTTGTGAAATCACAATAATTTGTTGTTATTGTTGTATGATTGATAAGGTCTTTACTCCTTTATTTTGAAACACAGAAGACATTAAGTGGATGTCACAGTGGAAGATCTTTCTTCATTGCCTCCATAAAATCCATTGAAAAGAAGGGTGTTTAGCAAACCTGATGTTTCCATAGCCATAGATGGGGGTAGAAATTGTCAGGGTAAATTTTACAGGTCAACTAAACTGATAGTGAGAAAATTAAGAAGAGAGAAATGAAGATTATAGATTTCTCAATTCTCATACCAGATCTAAATGATGCTTTTTAAGTGCTTTAAAGCCATTCCACTGGAAAACAGGTCGTGGTATTATTTGTCTTCTTCCAATTAGAAAGAATGGTGCCTCATTCTATATATTGCTGATTCCCAGAGACATTGCAGTGGTGAGTCCATGGAAGGCATAAGGAAGACTGATCATCTGGAAAACAACTCAAAGCACACATGCTGTGCAACAGGGCTCAGGCAAATCCACAACATCACAGATAAAGGAGTGGGCTTCACTGGGAAACTGGCAAGCCAAGGGTCTGCAAGAGAAGGCACAGATGAGGTGCTGGGATCAGGGTGCTCTGTTGGACAGAAGTGAGCATTCCAATGAAAGGCCATCTACTTCCCTTTTCTTCTTCAAGAGGAAAGCTTGAACATCCTTGTCTGTGGGGGCCACACAGACTACTTGGTATCAGGTTGTCTGAGTTGAGATGCCAACTGTCAGGAGTTATCTGACAAAGCCAGCTGCCTGATATCTGAACTCCCTGGGTGTCCAGGGGAAATGGCAGCACCTCCTGCTGGGAAGGGAGAAATCCTGGAAAGCTGAATTTAGGAGGAATAGAAAGGCCCTTGGTTACAGCTGGTTCATTGTCCTGGAAGCCCAGAGTTATCTCCTGGGGTCATCCGCAGATTATCCTATATATTTTACCATTGGCACTGGTCGGTGGCATCATCTTTTAACATAAAATATTTTAAAAGGCCATAAAATTTAGGATTCTATTTTTTTTTTTTTTTTTTTTGAGACAGAGTCTCACTCTCTTGCTCGGGCTAGAGTGCCATGGTGTTAGCCTAGCTCACAGCAACCTCAAATTCCTGTGCTTAAGCGATCCTCCTGCCTCAGCCTCCCGGGTAGTTGGGATTACAGGCATGCACCACCACGCCCAGCTAATTTTTTCTATATATTTGTATTGGCCAATTAATTTCTATTTTTTTTAGTAGAGACAGGGTCTCGATCTTGCTCAGGCTGGTCTCAAACTCTTGAGCTCAACCAATCCTCCCGCCTTGGCCTCCCAGGATTACAGGCGTGAGCCACCGCGCCCGGCCTAGCATTCTATGTTTATTAAAATTTTAAGATGCCTGCTTCTGCCATAATTGCTTGTAGCTCTTAGTACCTTTCGTAGGCCTTCCACTTTTTGCCAGTTTAAACAAAATTTAAATATTTTAAATCGGATTGTTCAAACGCAATTGATGTGACCAAAGAGTTTGTATCCCTGTAATACTCTGAAATAAAAAATAAATATTTTGAAAGTTGGCATTTAATTAAGAATTTTAAATATTCGTGCCCTTCTGGCCTTGGCTATGAGTAGTTCTCTTTGAAGTTTTGTCTCTTACTCATTGCCACCTGCTGGAGAAGAAAAAAAGCGCAGCTGAACACTGGGCGCTGTGTGAGCCGGTTCCGCCGTCTCCGCGGCCATGGAAATCCTCCGCCTCTCCGAGGCGTCGCCGCTATTGCCCCAGGTGAAGACAGGCATGAATGGAGCCTGGTGTGGTCTCGGGAGAAGGAGCGTCTCCGACCCTTCCATGCCTGTGGTGTGTCGTGCGACCCGCATCCATCCCTTTGGGTGGGAGGGTATGGGAGGTGCGGGGGCGGCAGCCTGAACTGGAACAGCAGCAGGCGAAGTCATCTGCTGGGGACAGGTGCCAGGGGTGGGAACAGTGGCGGCTTCCTTACCTGCTGCTCTTGGGTCGGAGCAGCTTGGACGTGTTTCTCTACTGTGTGGACAGGTTCGCTTGGCTGATGCAGGCTAATGTCAGATGGCCTTAGGAATAAAAATTAGAGAAGGCTATTTTCAAGCCTATTCTTGTAGGTATAAAACTAGGCTTATAAGCAGGCTATTTGAAAACTCGTTCAACACAGACCACTAAAATTTTTCGTGGTTCCACGAAAGTGTTTAACTGTATTGTTTGTTTTCAGGAATATTACTGGGAGAAATTATTTTTCAAACCTGTCAACTTCTTTTCCCGACTGAGATCTAGTTCAGGTAACCACACTCTCACCCCATCCTGGCAAGTCTCTGCCTCCGGTCTTGCTAACCTCTGATCTATTCTCTCCCTGCAGCTGGAACAGTTATAAAATGCAGATCCGAGCATGACATTGCCCAGCTTGAAAATCCTTCAGTGGTTTTGGAGACCAAACTTTTTAATAAGTTCGTGGGTCCACTTAGGGGCTGGCCCAGTCTCTTCTTTTAACCCTTCCCTGTCACTCTCAGTGTTTGTCATGTTAAATGGCCACCATTTGTCAAGCACTGTCACTTCTGGGCTGTCACACACTCACACACACACACACACACACACACACACACACTGCACTCTCTGTTGGAGGAACTGGCTTTTACTCATCCTTCAGGCCTCAGCTTCCCTTCAGATGCGGTCCCTGGTCTCCCTGAGGACGCTGGGGCGTGCGCCACCATCAAAGTCACACAGCCTGTGAGAACCTGTGTTTTCTCCATCCCTTTACACTGCAGGCTCCTGGAGGGCAGGACGGGGGTCTTGTTTACTTGTGTATCTGCAGTGCCTAGTGTGCCTGGCTTATAAGAGGTGTTCAAAGAATAAATGTTGCATGCATAAGTGAAATAACACAGCATATATGAAGCATTTTTAATTTCCAAGAAAAAATATGTATGCCATCAATTTTATAGACCAAATCAGAATCAGAATCTTTCTTTAAAACTAGGTTTTTTGATGAAGGAGGGATTTACAATTTACTCTCACAATCTGATTTTTAAAAAAATACTAATGTGAGAATTTTTTTAAAAAGTTCCCCCCAATCTGTTCTAAATGAAATAAGCTTCATGAGAATCTTTCAACTCTTTCTCTTCTTAGACCTGACTTTCTCAATAGAATATGTATGACTTAAGAATGAGATTTTTTACAAGACTGAAGTACTAATCTGAAAAATTATACTGATCAAATTTGGTCATATTTAAATAATCCGTAATATTCTTTCTCACTAAAGAAGTTTTGAAAATACTTTACTCGAATAAAGTTGTAGAATACTTTTTTGCTAATGACTTTTATTACTTCTTGTTCATTTTATATTTATTTTAGAATATGGAAATGATGTTAGACAAAAAGCAAATTCGAGTGATTTTCTTGTTAGAGTTCAAAATGGGTCCCAAAGCAGCAGAGACAACTGGCAACATCAACAACACATTTGGCCCAGGAACTGCTAACGAATGTACAGTGCAGTGGTGGCTCAAGAAGTTTTGCAAAGGAGACGAGAGCCTTGAAGATGAGGAGCACAGCGGCTGGCCATCGGAAGTTGACAATGACCAAATGAGAGCAATCCTCAAAGCTGATCCTCTTACAACTACACAAGAAGTTGCCGAAGAACTCAACATTGACCGTTCTATGGTCATTCAGCATTTGAAGCAAATTGGAAAGGTGAAAAACCTTGATAAGTAGGTGCCTCACAAGCTGACCGAAAATCAAAAAAATCATCGTTTTTAAGTGTCGTCTTCTCTTCTCATACACGACAACAAACCATTGGATTGTGATGTACGATAAAAGGTGGATTTTATACAACAACCAGTGATGACTAGCTCAGTGGTTGGACTGAGAAGAAGCTCCGAAGCACTTCCCAAAGCCAAACTTGCCCCCCAAAAAGATCATGGTCACTGTTTGGTGGTCTGCTGCTGGTCTGATCCACTACAGCTTTCTGAATCCTGGCGAAACCATCACACCTGAGAAGTATGCTC
>CAUYRT010103697.1:0-22061 GCA_963574885.1 Lepilemur ruficaudatus
ATGGAGGACGTGTCTCCAAGGCAAGGATTTTATTTTTATCTGGGATATTTTGGGGGAAGATGATAGAGATTTGAGGCCCGTGTCCGCTCCTCTCTCCTGCAGATGAGCATCTCCCAGTTTCCGAGTCCGTATCTGCGCGCGCGGCACAGAAAGAGGCGCCTGGAGCGGGTGTCACTCTTCCTTCTCCGCAGCTGTCCACACAGCAGGCCACACGCAGCACGGGCAGCTCGGGAGTCGGGCAGCTTCCGTCAGACCCGTGCAGACGTGACAGCCAGGGCCCCCCTCTTTCTCAGAGCATGAGCAGAGAGGCCAGGGCCGGGTTTTACAGCCACTCCTCGCTCTTCCTCGTCCCAGCATGCGTCTTCGCTTGGATGGTTTCTGAGATAGTGTTAACAATGTCTTCTCGCGGAAGTACTTACTATGTTTCCTTCTCAACATGACGGAAGACTTTCACTTTTTTCTCTGAAATGTTGCATGACCATCTCCAAAAGTAGCCCCACGTTGTTTCTGATACAGATTATCTTTGGGGAACGTTTGCATTATGAATCTACTAGTGCATTTTTACAGAATCACAGTCCCTAGCTGTTATCTTGCTGCCTTTTCCTGGGGAGACTGAGTCCCCATCCTGGCGGCCGGGAGCTGCGGCTCCTGTGCAGGGGAACGGCGTGAGTGGGAAACTCTGTGTAATGGGATAATTCATCCAGAGCCCGTTGGAGCCAGAAAGGTGCAGGGTTTTCTGAAAAGCTCTGTAAGGTATGTCAAGTTGAAGCAATCAAAGATACAATCAGTCACATTTAAAAATAAGGCTATGAACTTGGCTTCTGCCTAAACGCAGTATCATGCCCACATCCAAAGCATGCACTTGCTCTAGTTTATTTCCCTTTTCCATAAACATCTCTAAAGACGGCCTGAGGTAGTTTACAGTAAAGCACACACACACCCCGAAACAGATACATATACAACGTCAGGAGCACGAGAAGTAGGAGCGAAGCACCTACGACCAGGTTTAACGTAGCCACAATGACGAAAAACAAAAATCATGAGCAAACAGGAAATATGTTACATATTCATTCAACAACACTTGTTCAAGCTCAATTACCGGCCGGGGCTGGGCCGTGACGAGGACCTGAAGACAAAAGCCCAACCCGGGATGCCTCCCGGAGGCCCCTCCCTCTCGCACCTGTCCCATCAGTCCCGTCTTGGGGGTCTTGTCGGCTTTGCTTTTAAAATGCCTTCAGGATCCCAGCATTTCTCCCACCTCCCCCTGTCCCCCGGCTGCACTGGTTGGAGCCAGCGTCCTCGGCCCCCCGAGGGGCCCCCACACCCCGCAGTGCAGCAGCCTGACTGACACATCCAGGCCAGGTGTGGATCAGACCCTGCCCCCCTCTGCTGCAGCCTCGGGCCACCCCTGTCTTGCTGGGCAAGGCCCTGCGCGCTGGGTCCCCACGTCCAGTCCTGGCCACAGGACTGTGATCCTGTTCCCTGAGCCCCCAGGATGCCTTCCACCCAGGACACTCACCGCCTGGTGTCCCGCCGACTGTGAACCTCACTCTCCTCCAAGGACGCCAGCCACGGGGACTCGCCTGCCCCACACCTCCCCTGCCCAGGCCCCCCAACAACGGCACCCCATGTCCCACACCAGCTGTGTTTTCTCCAGGAATCTTATCGCCATTTTGTATTTATTTGTTTTTATTTTGACCATCTGCTTCTCCCTATGGAGAAGCTTCTGGAAGGCACAGAGTCTGCCTGACTATTGGCTGTGGTGTCTCACTGGCCGCTCCCCATGCCTACTGTGTCACGCCCAGTGCCCTTTGCTGAAGGCCCACGTGCCCAGTCGATGGTAGTGTGAAGTTTCCTTCCACCCTGAGTTCCACGGGAGGTTTCTCCACGGGTGCAGCCCACGGAGGGCTTTAAGGCAAAGGCAGACGCAGTTTTCAAGAGACTCACTAAGCGTGGATCCTCCCCGCAGGAGAGAACAGCCCTCCGCCCCCTTAGTGGCCGTGCTGTCGGTCAGCCACAGGTGAGCCACTGCAATGACCGCCAGGTGCCTCCCGCACGACCTGCGTCCCGAGTGTGATGGGCTAAGTTGTGCCCTCCAAGTTCATCTGCAAAGACCTAACCCCGAGAAGCTCAGGACGGGACTGCATTTGGAGACAGGGTTGTTACAGCAGTAAATAAGTTAAAATGGGGTCATTGGGGTATGACTGGTGTCCTCATAAGGAGAGATTAGGGCACAGACACAAGAGACTACCATGGGAAGACACATGGGGTGGAGATGCCACCCGCAAGGCACAGAGAAAGGCTTCGGAAGGACCCAAGCCTGCTGCACCTTGATCTTGGACTTCCAGCCTATGAACTGCGAGAAACAGGAGCCACTCAGGGACCGTGGGAAGACCCACTCCCAGGAGGAGCTACGGAAACCTTGGAATCCCCGGGAGCCTACAGCATGATTTAGACACCAAAATTGTTTTTCCAAAAGACAGATGTGACTTCACTTAAACATATCGGTGGGTTGTTGTGCAGACCCTAGAATTCTATCCCCTAGACCACGGAAAATGTGCTCATTTTTTCCCCTAAGAATTCAGACCTGGTGTCCTCATTACCTCAGCCCTGTGTCGAAATCCTCACCCCAGACACGGTGGTGTTAGGAGGTGGGGCCTTCGGGAGCTGACGGTGTCCGGAAGGCAGAGCCATCGAGAAGGGGCCAGTGTCCTTATAACAGAGGCCTGGAGAGCTAGCTCCTCCCTTCCCCCATGTGAGGACACATAGAGAAGGTGCCGTCCGTGAACCAGAAAACGGGCCCTCCCCAGACCTGGAGTGAGCCGGGGCCTCATCTTGGAATTTCCAGCCTCCGGAACCATGGGAGATGAATTTCTGTGGTCCATGAGCCGCCTCGGCTTTTGTGTTTTGCTATAGCAGCCCAAACGGACTAAGATAGTGCCTTGGGCATGGAGTTTGTACAACTTAAGGACTTGAGCAAGACCTCATGTCAACTCCGGACTATGGATGATAATGACCCGTTAAGTGGGTTGATTGTAACAAATGTGCCATCAGGCATGGGATGCTGACAGCAGGGAGGCTGGGCATGTCTCAGGGGACAGGGGCACCTAGGAAACCCATGCACCTCCCGCTCAACTTTGCTGGACCGAAAACTGCTCTAAAAATAAATTCCATCAATAATCAATATATTACAAACGACAGCACCACTCATCCTAAAAGGACAACTCCCCCCACCGCCAGCCCCGGCCTAAACCCGCCGTCCTAGCCGGCGCCTGTGTCGTGCTGGCCCCTCTTGGATTTGCTCTTGGCTACTGGACTTCAGATCTTTCCATCACGTGTCAGATAGACACAGCCTCTCGGTTATGGAACTCCTTTATCATCCCTCATTGCCCGGAGACTTCACAGGCGCCCATACCTTTAGTCTCCTGGAGAAGAGAGAAGGCTGTGATCTCCATATTGCCGCCCTTTTATTTGCCTTATCTGCAATATAATTAATAGGTGACTGCACCAAGATCAAGGTGCTTTCAAAGAGAAGGAGACAGCTTCATACGGAACTTGCTCTTTTGAGTCGGTCCAGGGCTCTATCAAAGTCTGTGTGATAATTTCATGTACATCCTGGTGTTCCGAATCCCTATCTTTTAACCTGTACGTACCATTTTTAACACACTACATTTCAAAGCCTTCGAAGGCTGGTCTAATTTGTATTACAGAATTACAGTACAATCGGCAAGCTTCACATCGGACTGATTTATTAAAATTAATATGGAAGCTCATTACAAAGACATTCGCGGAAGTCTCACCGAGTCTCTCGAAAGAGCTCTGACGGGGGAAACCCACACTCGCAATCTGCAATCTTCTGGTTTCCTGCAGTTAGACGCTGCCGTGGGTATTTGGATTGGAAACGGCCTTTGGCAGGATCCGGAGGTCTGCAGCATCCCGGGCGCCTCACCGCGAGCGTGAAGAGGCTTCAGTCGTTGCCACTTGGACCCCCAATATATTTGCTCACAAATCTCCTTCGTTTAGTTCGGGCGAATGAAATAGTTTCATGAACTTTGATGTCATAAATGCCACCAGTCCTCTCACTGGCCGTCTCATGGGCTTTGCTAGTCGTTATTCCGAGTGTCATCGTGTTCGCTGCTACAAAGTGAGGCGGATGGAGCCTTCGTCCCCATGCCACGGCTAAGAGCTGACGTTAGCACAGCTAACACAGCAGTGCAGCAGAGACACGGCGTCCCCTCGCGTGTGACTAAGTGGCGTACGTGGTGAGGAGGCTCTGGCCCAGGAATGGCTCTGAGACAAGCAGGGGCGCCTCCTTCTCCCCGGCAGAGATGCATTTCCGCAGCTCATGAGCGGCGAGTCAGGCAGGGAGGGGGGTCCCTCTGCAGGAGTCGCCTCAGTCCTACGCTGGTTCTCCGGGCTGTCCCCTCCCCAGCCCACAGCTTAGTGCCCTGGCCACAGACACGCCTGTCCATGGACACCTGTGTTGTCCTCTGATGGGCAGCTCACGGACTGACCTCCTCCTGCCGTGTGGGTGGGTGGGTGGGGGTGTCGGTCAGACTCTCTTTCGCTCTCTCCTGACGTACAAGCTTCTTCTGGCCGCTATAGCAAAACCACCCCAAGGGTGACTTGATTTTCCTGGGGGAAACCAAACAGAGAGAGGAAAAGAAAAGACAGATCGAAAGAACACGTGGCCTGCTCGCCCAGAGGAGTGGGAGGGCACGGCCCCGTCTTGGGGGGCCGCGGGAGGGGAACAGCCGACTGTTGGGGGCCGTGGGAAGGGAAGGCCCGCTCTCATCTGGGCTTCCTCC
Organism: Lepilemur ruficaudatus; assembly: GCA_963574885.1. Classification (NCBI taxonomy): domain Eukaryota; kingdom Metazoa; phylum Chordata; class Mammalia; order Primates; family Lepilemuridae; genus Lepilemur; species Lepilemur ruficaudatus. The sequence goes on from CAUYRT010103697.1 coordinate 4,809, forward strand.
CTCCCTGGTCCCGCCGCTTTCCTTCCAGACTGAGGCTGAGGGGTGAAGAGCTGGACACTGCAGTCTCTTCCCAGCCCAGTGGCCAGGGGCACGTGCAAGGCTTTCCTGAGAGGGACTGAACCCCACAGTGAAGGGATTTGACTAAATTGCTCTTTAAGTGTTGCTTGTAAGTGGTGACTTAAACTCACCGGGCTGGCGCAGTGGGGTCAGTCCCTTCTGCTCCCGTGGGGGGAGAGGGAAGTCCCGGCCCCTTCTCCTTAGCCTGGCTCTCACAGCCTCAGGGGCTGAGTCCTGCAGGAAGGAGCCACCCGGCCACACGCCTGGGCATGGTCAGAGTCTCTTCCTGGAGAGCAGGGTCCCCCTCCAGGCCTCGGTGGGCAGGAGAGGCTCCCAGGACTCCGCTGAGTTCCTGCCCACAGTACGGCAGAGGGCACAGAGGGAAAGAAGCTGGAATGACAGATCCTTGGTCATTGCTGTGGACCCCGAGTCCTGGATTGTTCAGGAGGGTCATTCCCACTGACTCTGTCTGTAAGAATGGACCGAGCCAGCCCGGGCCCTTCTGGACATCAAACCCCTGTCTGTGTCACTCTGTCACCCCTCACTCTACTCCTGTAGCAGCAGGGGATCATGATGGAAAGACGGCAATAACTCAAATGAAGAGCTGAGTGGAGCACATAGTTTTGCCTAGAATGCAGAAATCTCCACCCTGCCTTTGGGGTCCCTGTTTGGAGGCAGGATCTGCACGCTGGGCGAGGGCGGGCAGTGACACGCAGGCGGGGCAGTGTGCGGGGAGCGCAGGATCAGGGCCGTAAAAGCAGCCCTCGGAGGACAGGGGCTCGTTAAGGCTTAATTTGCTTTGCACTAAAACACAGGCGTCCTTATAAACGTTAACTGTGCGCTGTAAGTACAATGCGTAAACCTGTTACAGAAACAGACGTGTGGAAAGAAACCATTTTCCCTGCTACTTGCCAAGCGCGTTTAACAGGGCCCGGAGCCCTCTCCAAGCACATGGCAGCCGGAGAGCGATTCCGCCATCGGGCGCTTTCAGGAAACCACCAGATTTCCCTGCATTTTTAAGGAGGCAAAGGCAAGCCTGGCCAGGGAAGGAGCGTCTCCTGGCTGTCCTTCATCCATGGTCTTTGGACTCCTGTTTCCCTTCAGTTTTATCCTGTGCATTCCTCCTGTCCCCAGGAAGGGACATGCAGGGCTGGGAGTTGGCCAGCGCCGGCCGGGAGCTGCAACCAAGACAGCAGGGCGGTGAGGTCCTCGGGGTTTCCTTTCCCTCGGAGTCAGGGGGAAAGGGGGTGCACAGCCAGAGCCAGCGGGATGGGGATGCCAGCGTCACGGAGTCACAGCTCTCCTCTAACTGCCATGCTCCGCTGCTAAAGTAGAAGTGCTCCCATCTCACCCCCCACGTCTCTGTCCCCCCTGCAGGCCCCTCGGAAACCAGCAGTTTGCAGGCCCCAGCCTTGGGCCGTGCTGGAAATCATTGCTTAGAGGGGAGGGCGGCACCCGGTGGCCCTGCTGCCTCCTGCTTTCATCGCAGCCCTCAGCCCGCACTACGTCCCAGCCTGCTGGATCCTCTAGACCCTATCTCTCTTCCTAAAGTCAAGACAAAAGCACCCACTTCCTCTGGACCAAATACCAGCACTTGCTTTCCTTTGCATCCTTCTGGTCCTGTGGCCACCATGGCGTCCCCAAGCCCCCGGCACCCCCAACCTGCTGCACGGCCAGAAGCTGCCCTCGTGCATAATCCTTGCAAATTCCTGCTTCTCGAGCCAAAGCCACGTCCTCCCAGCTCGGTCTCCAGGAACCCGCCATGGTGGTTTCAGAGGCTGTGGTGGGGGGACCTGAGTCCTGTGTTGCCTTTGACCCAAATTGACTCCCGTGTTGGTCGGCCCTGCAGGAGGGCATGAGAGCCGCGACCCCTGCTTTCCCCAGCCAAGGGAACGGGGAAGAAGAAGAGGAGGGCAATGGAGGTGGGGAGGACGGCTTGCGAGGCAAACCCTCCTGGTGGTGGGTGGTGGGCGTGGGCATGGGCAGTCCCCAGGCGCCCTCCCAGGCCCTCAGGGTCACCAGGGGGCCTCCCTGTGGTCGGTGGGAGCCCAGGGGAGCCGGCAGGTTTGCCAGGCCGGGGCTGATGCTGGTTTCTCAGCCGTCCACAAACAGCCTTCATGGTTCCAGCAGGCACCTGAGGGGAGCCTCCCACCAGCCACCAGCCAAGGCTTTGGAACGTTCTCCGTCTTCTCCAGCGAGATTCCGGGACTCCTGCGAGTTGTCGTGGATGGAGCCTGGACTGCTCTGCATTTTCCAGACACCTTTCCTCAGCACCTCTCTCAACAAGCCCGCACTGATGCTCTCCTTGCAGGGAGGGACCCTGCAGGACTGAGGGATTTGAACTTTGCCCTTTGCCCCAAGGATAAGGCACGTGTCTGCAGCGCCCCACTGCGGAAAGCGTCTCGAGACACCTGCTGGCCTGGACGCATGATTTCCAGCTGTTGGAAGAGTCACCAGCTCACTCATTGACCCTCCAGGACCATCAATCAGTAGCTCAGCAGATGCTCTTTGAAGGCTGGTCTGGGCCTCAGGAAGGTCTGGGCCGCCCGCGGGACCCGGGAAGCAGCCGCAGCGCCTTCCTCGGTGGGCCTCGTGGGAACGCTGGCCGCTTGCAGAGATGTGGCAGCTGGTGGTGGGTCGGAGGGGCCCTGCCGGGGCTCTTCACACTGGCTCCACGCCCGGGGGGTCTGTGCATTCATGTCACAGCAGCACAGTCCTCAGAGATGGCCTTTCCGCTTTACAGGTCATGGTCCAGCATGAACAGGACGGTCACTCCCCAATGTTTGCCTGAATTACTTTGTGATGTCAGAATCTAGCTTTTTTGAATTCTTTCTGTTATCTTAGTGATGGCATTATATATTTCAAAATCCAAGTCATAATTTCCTTTTATTATTTTTTTTAATTTCTAAATTTTTGTAGAGATGAGTATTGCTCTATCACCCAGGTTGGAATACAGTGGGGTGATCAGAGCTCACTGCAGCCTCCAACTCCTGGGCTCAAGTGACCCTCCTGCCACAGCCTCCCGAGTAGCTGGGACTACAGGTGCACACCACCACACCCAGCTAATTAAAAAAAAATTTTTTTGTAGAGATGGATTCTCACTATGCTGTCCAGGCTGGTCTCAAATTCCTGGCCTCAAACAATCCTCTTGCCTTGGCCTCCCAGAGGGCTGCGATTACAGGTGTGAACCACTGTGTCCGGCGTATAATTTCTTTTTATAACGTAGGAAGAAGAGTTCATGGTTGGGTGCTGGGGAGCCCAGATTGGCTGTGGGCGGCGTCCCTGGATGGGCCACTCTCTGGGCTGGGTTCCTCTTGGCAAAGGGCGGGGCTTGCCGGGATGCCCTGGGATCCTCTCTGCCAGTGGCAGCCTTGATTCTGTTCTGCACACTGAGTAGGGAGGGGTGTCTGGGTGGCTACGAGGCAAGTGGGTGCTGTTTCTACCAGGAGAAGTGGATGCTTTCCTGTGGGCTTTATTCATAAGTGGGAGCACCCTCAACTGAGAAAATGAAATTCCTGCTGCTGCTGTATCATGACAAAGGCCCTATGTGCAAAATAAAAATATAAATGGGACTCCTTATGGTCATGAAACCTGGGAAGGAGTTTCTCATAGTCTGGACTTAGTCATTTGCAGGGAACGAGATGTGGAAACAGCTTAGGCATCATCGCAGCAGTGAGGGAGAAAATCCCTGGATGGGCAGGTCCCGTCAGGTCCCGGGGTCCAATTTCTCCTCCGTTCACCCTTCTGGATACACGATGATCTCAGAAACAGAGATGGCCTCGGCCTGCCTTTGTCACCCAAGGGTGGCCGCCTCTGGTGAAATCACTGAGGCATCTTAGGAGCACGAACAGCTCTGGCTCAGAAGGGACAGGGAATCGGAAGACTTGGTGGGATCCCAGCTCTGCCCTGCAGCCCTGTGACCTTGGGCGTCTTGCTCAGCATATCCGAGTGCCAAGACACTCTCCTCCCCTTTAGGGACGGAGGTGAGGCTTCTCGGGGTGATGTGCGGGGCAGCCCTTGGCACAGCCCCTTGCCCAGAGCAGGTGCTCCGTGTCCATTCCTCTCTGCATGTGCTGCTCTGGGGTGGAGAGAGGTCCTGAGTGAGTCGTGGTAGGGACACTGCTCGCCCACTACAGGGCCTTTGCAGCATCTTCCTTGGCTGGTGTCTATTCATATCTCCTTCCTGAGATTCGGAATTCTACGGGAGATGCTAACTAAATGCTTAACTTGTCTTTGGGGTAGTGAGGAACTTTTCCCCACCTGTGTGGGGTTCCTTTCCTCTCTCTTCCTCTCTTGGCTGTCTTTGCAGGGATGAGGGCCTTCCGGGCCATCTGTCACTGTGACCCACACCTGGAGGGGGTCTGGGTCTGCATGCAGGGGTGAAGCCAGCCCCACACCCTGGCTCAGGCTGGGGGCTGCCACATCTGAGCTTTAGTTCCTGCTCCCCTAGACATCGACAAGTGGCACACTGCACAGTGCCAGCCCTGCGCCCTCACAAGGAGACAGAGAGGCCAAGCTGGTGCCCACAGGATTTCAGGGCCAGAGCTCAGGGTAGCTGGGAGCTTAGGAACTCTGGGGGCAGTCCTGGTGGACCTGGGGAAGCAGTGACAGCGAAAGGAGCTGGGTTGAGTCCAGGGTGCAAGCGTGGGCAGCAGGGATGCTCTGTGAGCTCTGCTGGTCAGGGGCATGCAGCCAGGTTTCCTGAGAGCCACCTACCTTTACCTGGTCACGTGGCCCTGCAGGTACACGTAGTGACATCAATTCCTGCTTCCCCCACCAGGTGAGGTGCAGGCGTCAGATCCTCGAGGGGCATTTTCTGCCTTTCAGAAGCTGATGCTGACCTGGCTTATGGACAACCTCATCTTCTGCCACTCTTAGCAGTGTAAGTCAACTCCACCAGGAAGTGAGAGAAACAGAGAACTTCCCTATGGGAAAGATCTATCGCAGAAATGGCTGCTTCGGCTGTCAGACCACTCTAGCAGTGAGAAATTAAACATTCGCTCTTGGCCAATAGGACTCCCTGGGCGTCAGCCGCATTGGCCTGCCAGCCGAGGGGCCCAGGCCACGGATGGTGCAGTGGGGTTCAGAATGGGAAGGAGGGGAGATGCATTGGCTTTTATTTTTCTGTTGGACTAATTCTAATTTCTACAACAATTCATAACACATTTTTGGGACATTCAAATAATCCCAAATAAACATTAAAACCATGCATTGCTATTCTGGGAATGAAATTTGAAAGCACTGCTACTTTTGCACGGTCTAAGTCATTATATTTTTATGACTTTGGTTAACATTGGGCTATAAAAACCAGTAAATAACTGTTAAAAGCGGAGTCATTTGCTCAAAACTATTTTATGAGCTTCATTTTTGGAATGGTTGAACTTTCCACTAGATTTTCCCCCCTCTGTGTACACAGAAACTTTGTGCTTTTTACAGCTCAGCTTGGTAACAATGCTCCCCACTCCTGGCCGAGGGCAGGGTGCCGGCCCGATGGGTCGGGGATTGTTCTCTGTGTCTGGCTGACGCAATCTGTCACGCTGTTTTCTCCTCTGTTTCCTTGGGAGGAGCCACAGCTGTGTCCCAGGATCCGTGTGCTGGCCGTGGGGGTCACGCCCACGTCCACATCACCACAGACCACGGGAACCTGCTGTGGTTTGCATTCTTGGGGTCCAGGCTGCTCGTGGTGAACTTGACCCCCCAAGTGCTCATTTGCACTCCGAATTCTATGTAGTCGTACAGCCAGGAGGAGCCACTTGCGGGACAACGTTTGCCCTTGCACAGAAGTAGGGAACAGAAGCGAGTAGATCCTGGTTGCTGACGTGCGACTGGCACAAGCAGGGTCTCTGCTCCCAGTTCTCATGGGTCCTCTGTGTCTCAGGACAGCCTTGAGGGCAGCAGTGACCTGCAGGATGGTGCCCACAGCACCTGGGCTTCAGCAGAGGCTCTGGGAGTTGGCAGGGGGCTGCCAGGACCACACTTGGTGGGAAGGGCATGGTGTCCCTTGCTGGCCACTTCAGGGGACAACTCTCAGCGAGCCCCAAGCTCCAGGCGTTCTATGCAGCCCATGGGGCACAGGAAGTAGTTGACTATGCACAGCAGCTCTGCGGATGGTTGGAACCGTCTCAGAGATGAGACGTGTAGAGGATGGGGCCAAGGAGCCTGCCCCAAGTCGGGCAGCTAGGAAGTGACAGGGGCATAGTTCTGTGGTCCCTCGTCTGCCGTACAGTGCCTGAGAAGACTGTGTGCCAGGACGTCCCTGCCGTCTCAACCCCACTGCAGCTCCCTGCGACAATGCAGCTGAGCTCCCGGTCTCTGTCCCTGTGTTCCAGACTCGCCCATAAACTCGGGGCTGCATAGCGCCATTCCTGTGTCACCGGGCGTGGGGACAGATCTCAAAGCAATGTACGCTGTGCACCTGCTTTGACTCACACTTTGAACCTTAAGAGCCTTGGAGTTTAAATTGTGTCTGCAACTATTGTTTAAAAGCGAGCAAACTATCTAACAGGGCAAGTGCTCCTTACAGGGGTCATTTTGCTTTATACACACACTGCAGCTCCCGTGCCAGGGTCTGTGGCGATAGAATTCAGCATTTTAATATTGCAAACGTCCTTGAAAAGGCAGGAGTGCTGCCTTCCGCTGCTAATATTATTATCCCATATGTTCCCTTTTGAGCTTTTTATTATCATACTTGACAAAATAGTCACCGCTATTTTTCCACTATTTCATTTGGGGAATGTTCACCCCTGAAATGACTCCATTAGGGAGGATGAGGACGCATTGGAAGAACTCATTGATTGGCGCTCGGGAGAATTCCCCCGAGTGACAGAACAAGTTAGTGTCGCAATCTGTAAGCCCCAGCCCCATATTTCTTTATCAGTGCCGAGCATTCTAAGCAATCTCAGAGCTTGGTTTTCAACTACTTTCACCTTAATTTAAAGTTTCCTGGAATGTATACTCTTAGAGTGAGTGTTTCTAGCCTGGGTCTGCATTTTTTCCCTCCCCAGTAACAGTATCGGTCAGTGGTGACGACGGGGACGTGGAGGGCATGGGCAGAATGAAATACCAAAACCCGTCCCCTTACAGAACCCCCCCACGGTGCAGTTGGTACCTGCCACCAGCTGTGATGAGGACGGGTGGGACAAGAAGGGCTTTTTCAATGTTGGCCCAGGTTTAGATGATGTCACAGACCAAAATTTCTCTCTCACCTCCTAATAGTGAAGTTTAGATGTCCATATTTCACCTCGTATCAGTAGACCTGCCACGCTGATTTATAAAATGCCTAAAATGCAGCTTTCAAAAGCGACCTAGTTTGCACTGTAAGAAAACATTCCCATTAGTCCAGTCTATTGCATTGATTCAAATTTAGAGTGTAAAAATTTTGATAAAAAGACTAAGTTGGAAGGAGTGAGTAGATTTACTTGGGGAACCCCGATAGTGTGTGAGATTCATTTATGAACTTAGACATGTCTTAAAAGTTATGTTTTGGCTTTCTAATTTATAATTTCATTATTATCACTTCTGTTTCATCTACCCTACCCTGTTTGCTGTGCTCCGAGGGGCAGCCAGGTGACTTGCAGGAGGGATGGGCTGAGGGGAGGAGAGGTGCTGAGGTTGTCAAACGCCGACACACCTGCTCCTCACTCCACCGTCACCTGGGTCACCCTCGCGCAGCTCAGCGAGGCAGGTGGACGGCGAGAAAGGGAGGCTGGGAGCACTCGCACCTCTCACCGAACCCCCCGGTAGAGCCGAGCAGGCTGCGGGGCTGAGCCTTGCGCCCAGGTGCGCGAGAGTCTGAGAATCACATTTTCCACTGCATGCACCTCTGAAGAGACCACCACAACCCACGGTGAAACAGTGCCTGTAACTAGAAAATACGGGAGATTCTGCGTGCCGAACACCAGGCGTCTCACTCGTCGTCAGGTCCTGGTCAGAACTGGGGGATCACGGTGATCCACTCTCCCGTCACCCGGCGCAGGTAACGCTGGTAATGGTGCCACTTCGTCCCCACAGTGGGGAGAAGGACACCGGAGACACGGAAAAGCTGTTCAACATGCGCCTGTGACCACCTGCCTGACGGAGGCGTCTGAGTGTGTGCGTTTCTCACGGTCTTCCTCTGAATCCAGACGGTGGAAGCTGCCTCAGGACTCAGAGCCCAGGAAGTCAGTCCCTTACCGTTCTCAGCGGGTGACACTCACGAGATTCTGCGCCACGTCTGTCGAGACGACACGGCGTTCCCGGGACACCGGGCTGCACAGCGGTCACGGCGTGAGGAACGGTGGCCACGCGCAGCCTGGAGCTGCTTCCGCCTTTCTCGACGGCTCCCTGGGCCCGGGCTGGAGCTGGCGGTGTCGTGCGGAGCCACTGGGGCCGGTTCCCGCTGCCCTGAGGACGAGTCAGGCCCCCCAGACGGACGCCAACTGGATTTTCAGGCGACACAGTTTTCCCGAGACAGAACCCCATGTCCCACCCAATTGGGGCAGTGTGGCCTGTCAAACTGATGTTCTCCCCAGGAGGTGAATCCTGACAAGGAAACGAAATGCCCCCAACACGCCCGACGGCGGCTCACCCTCCCCACGGCCCGGTTCTGCTCCACGTCTCTGAGAGCTGCCACCGCTCAGTCCTCGCCGGGCAGGTCCCCGCCCCCTGCGCCCGCTGTGACAAGGACATAGGGCTGCGTGTGGCATGGGGTGCAAAGAAAGGGGTCTGGTTCAAAGGTGACTTAGGCTAGTTCATTTTTTCTTTGTAGATACGCTATCAATTGAATCATGGTTACATTCCTCTCTTGTAAATTCAAGGGGATAATTCGCTTTCTAAAATATTTTCTCAATTTAATTTTATTATTTTTTAAGTTCTTTGTCAGTTTTATTGAAAGATAATTGACAGACAAAATTGTATAAATGTCAGGCACACAACACGGTTATGTATATATATATATGTTGTGAAATGATTACTGGAGTCCAGTCAACACATCCAACACCTCCCCTCGTCACCGTGTGTGTGCGTGTGCACACGTGTGTGGTGAGGACATGTGAGACCCGCTCCGAGCACACTTCAGTTACACGATACAGAGTGAGCTGCTGACTGTGGTCGCCGCGCCGCGCATCAGATCTTCAGAACACTTCGGCTCGTCGCTGAAAGTTTGCAGCCTTGACTGTCCCCCTTCCACCCCCGCCAGCCCCGGGGACTTTCTACTCTCTGTTCCGTGAGCTGGACTTTTCTAGATTCAACGTGTAAGCAAGATCACGCGGTGTCTGTCTCTTCCTGTCTGACTTACTCCACTCAGCACGATGCCCTCAGGGTTCACCCAGGCTGCTGCCGTGGCGGCGTCCCCTTCTCTCCTGAGGCTGTGCCGTGTCCCAGGCGCGTTTGCACCGCGGCTTCTCCACCTGTGCATCCTGCCGTGCACGCTCGGCCTGTCCGCACGTCCTGGCTGCCGAGACCGGCGTGCTTCTGCGGGAGCACGGGAGTGCAGACGCCTCTCTGAGCTACCGACTTCGCTGCCGGTTCTTCAGACGCCTGGCGGGGGATGCTGGTCCCCGAGTGGTCGTTCTGTTTTTAACTTTCTGAGGCTCTTCCATCCGGTTTTCCAACAGGGTTGCACCGGGCGACGCTCCCACCAACCGTGCACAAGGCTCCCTCTCTCCCTATCGTCACCAACACTTACGCTTTCAATTTAATGTATTATTTTGACTGTGAACATCACTTGCATGCTTCAAGTTAAAGCCCCGTGGCAAGAATTCTTGAAGAAATCTCGGGCTCGTTCCTACGTCTTCCCCTCCTCACCTCCCTCCTGCTGTCTTTGCCGCGGGCTTCCCTCCTGTCTCTCTCGCGCTGCTTCTCACACAAATAAACAAGCAGTGCAGAGATGCGTTCATATGCCTGTCCCTTTAGAAGAAAGGATAGAAATGTAACCTTTTTCTATAATTCTTTTGTGTTTTGCCTTCCTGTTCAGACATTGGAAATCGCTCCATGTGGACCCACAGGCCTCGTCCTCAGTCCTCTGTGCGTCTTCCCGGACCTCCACCGCGGGCGCCGTGCTCTGCGGACAGACTCGCATGCATGGCATTTTACCTTAATCAAGGGCCCAAATAACAGCCCGCAAAGGAACAGCCCCGCCAGAAGGCCATGGGAAGTACAGGGCATTATCCGTAAGTTATTCTTGCTGAGATATTAAACCCGAGTCTAATTATGAGGAAACAAAAGACAAATCAGATTGTGGAACCTCTGAGATAATTTTCCTGGACTTTTCAAAAATGTCAAGACCAGGAAAGACAAAGGAATAAATAACGGGGAGCGGGCGGCAAAGGGAACTGCAGACACGAGAAAGCAAATTCCACGCTTCGTCCCTGGGGGGTCCCGGATTGAGCTGAAAACAAAACAAAACAAATGGTTCCAAATGGTTCCAAAACAAATGGTGTTTTTCGGGACACCGGGAGTATGATCTGTAGACTAAATAGCGTCATTAAGTAAGTGTGAAAATCTTTGTGTGTGATGATGGTGTGCGTGCCTCGTGGTCCCCTCAGAGGAGAGGTTGGAGGAAGAATCGAGGGGTGAAAGCCACGATGTCTACGATTCACGTGGTTCTGATACAGTGTGTGTGCGTGTGTGTGCGTGTGTATGCGTGTGTGTGTGTGCGTGTGTATGCGTGTGTGTGCGTGTGAGAGAGAGAGAGAGAAGGAGGGAGAAATCAATAGAAAGAGGGAGGGAGGCAAGGGGCAAAGCAAGACCATGTCAGCACCAGGTCGACCTGGGAGGAAAGTACACGGCTTTGCACTGTACTAATTTTTTACACTTTTCTCATAGATCTGATTTTTTTCAAAATTAAAAAGTTGAGGGAAACATGCTTTATTAAGGCAAAAAAAAAAAAAAAATCCAACAGTGATTTTGTTTTTAGTTGGGTCCTGCTTCTGTGACACATGAGGACATTAGCACTGTAGTTTTATGCTCTGAGAGTGTGGACTCTTGTTTTGTTGTTAATTTAAGCAGATTTCAGCAAGTGAAATAAATTCAGAAGTAAAATTTGAGCATCCCGGCAAGTCAGCACTTAGCCCAAGACCTCTGGTATGGTGTGGTCATTCTTTGCATTTTGTTGGTGGGTGTGGGTGGAGCCCTGCAGTGGGGTGCTAGGCACGTCTATGCAGTCATGTGCCCCTGGGAAGGCTCTTCTGGGTTCAAAACGAGTCAAAGTGTTTCTACTCAACCTTAGGAGAAAATGGGGCCCTGTGTGTTCCCTGGGATCTCAGAGGGGCACCCTCTTAGGGTCCCGCTCTGCAGCCCAGGCTGGGCAGCTGCGAGGGGTCCTTACCTGTCCTGGCATCTCAGGGCAGCCGGAGCCTCCTTAGTGTGCCAGTGGACTGGTGAGGACCACAGCGTGACAGACCCAAGGAGGACACGCCCATCTGGGCTGAAATAGGCCTTAGGAGAATCTGGACAAATCTCCGAGGGGTTACCCCAGGCCTGGCTTGGCCCGTGGGGCTGGGGCAGTACCCCGAGCTGAGATTCCTGGTACTGGACACAGTTAGGTCCTTTCAGTCCCTGTTCTGAAGACCTTCAACCCCTGTGAACTCGTGGTCAGGAGTGCTGGGTACCAGAGACGGGGTCAACTGCTAGTAGCACAGATGTGTGCATAGGAGGGCTGGTGCCCAGAGGAGACCTGGGGTTCTGAGCCAGAAGACAGAGCAGGGCGTGGATGGTGGAAAGGTGGGTGGCCTAGACAGCACCTGGCTCTCTGGGGCACAGCCACCCCCAAGGCTTGGAGGGGCTGGGCTGCGGGGTGCTGTCCCCTGGACCTGCCCTCACTGACCTACAGAACCTTGATGTATCAGGTCAGCCCTGTTTTCCCTAAACTCCATTCTGAGTGTTGGGGGGAACATGGTGGAATGGTACGTAAATGATTAAATATCCCATTTCCTCAGTTCTAAGGTGCTGACAGCTGTAATATGCACCATTAATTTAATAACAGTTTTTCTGGACTACATCTGACACTTAGGCATTTAATGCCATCAGGACTTCCTAGATGCGCCCTAAAGTTTTTTCAAAAGGCCCCGAGGTCCCCAGGAAACTGTAAATTTGGAGAACACCAGGTTAAACTTAGCTATGTCTCTTTTTGGCAAGACTTCTCAGACTGGAAGTGTTCGCTGTGAGGACGGGGGTACAGCTCAAGTCAAGTTCAGCAGCAAGACCTGGCGTCTTCACCTCTCCACGCCCGGCTTGGTGGGTTTGGTGTGTCTCCAGGACTCTGAGCTTAATCAGGCGGTCACTGCCAGGGTTCGAATGGCCCCACCTCTGCCACGTGGGAGCTGCTGTTTCTCACGAATGTGGGTCTGGGCCTCCAGGCCAGCCTGCAGCCCAGCTCTGCTCTCTGTTGGGTGAGGGATTAGGTCCCTTGGTTTCCTTCTGGGCCAGCCAGGCCCAAACCGGCCACAGGGGAGATGCTGCAGCCACGGGTGCAGTGATGAGTGCCCCTTCGGGACCAGACCTGACCCCAGGGCAGCTGGCTGTCCCGGCTCACTTGCTTCCAAGTTCCTAGGCTGCCAGCACCCCTCGGACCCGCTCTTGGAACGAGATCTTCTTTCTCCCTGGGGCCGTTTCCAGCCTGCGCCTAAGTTTCTCCCAGGTCCTGCTTCTGTTTACTCCTCAGCCACCCCAAAGTGCTCCCAGGCAAAGTGGCCACTGCAGGTGAGTCACACGAGCTGGGCCGCTCCCCTGAGGCCATGCTGCCGTCACGGTGTCCCTGGAACCTGCCCAGCCAGGGTGACGAGGGGTCTGGGGTTACTGATCCGCCGGCCCACAGAAGCTTCCTGAGGGTGTTCTGGGTGCCAGGTTCTTCTGGGCCAGGCGCCTCAGCGGGGATGGAAGGAGCATCTCGCGTCCTGGTGGTGGGAAGCGGTGGTCAGGAAGCTGCTGGGAAACGCCGAGTGCATTCGGGGGCGCAAGTGCCACCAAGCGGGGGAGGGGTGGGGAGACGACCATGTTAGGGAGCCTGCAGCCAGCTGGCGTCTCCCCAAAGCTGAGGGGCCTCAGCCGCAGCCCCTTCCTGCGTGGGCCACTCCTGCGGGTCCAAGTGACGGGGTCATAGCACCGTATTCTCCCCCCGCCCCCGTCACTGTGCCCTGTAGCAAGTGGCCCCGGAGGGCTGTACCTGGCTAAGGTCCACCTGGGATTCTTTGGTTGGGTGCAGTGAACACGGGCATGAGGCTTATGATGGCTTCCTGCTCAGCTACACAGCCCCCAGTGGGAATAGCCCGGCACCCACCAGCCACCTTACCTGGGGTGTGGCGTGAGGACTCACGGCCCAAGGGACCAGCTCCCTTGGGATGTACCCCAGCAAGCCCCAGTCTGGCAATCTGGGGGAAGGGGAGCAAACCAAGTCTGAAGGGCCCAGTGCTGGAATGTTCCTCCTGTCCTGGCTTGTGCACAATTGTGAGTGGTTGGAACAGGAAGTCTCACCAGGAATATTCTCTCCTATGGCCACGGTCCACTGAACATGCACGTTACCTCCTCCTCCTCCCCTCCCCTTCTCTCTCTCTCTGTCTCTCTCTTTAAATGGGAATACACCACAACAAAATTTACAGGATTTGTCTGTTTGTGGAAGACAGACCTGTTTCATTCCTACGAAAACCGAGGACACCTGTGTGCCAGGGTCGCGGTTATGACTCCAAACATCAAAGACAGAAAATCTCGGTGCCCCATGCCACATCATCAGTCTCTGTCTCTGTAGAAAGGTGACATTAGCAAAGCTTGGTCATCAGAAGCAGCAATAAGATGGTAGAAGGGAAGTTACTACGGAAGTGTGTCTGCCAATAGACTCACAAAATGTGTCATCAGCTTGGATTTTTGGTACATGTGATCTTCATTAAACTTTAAAAATTTGCAATTTATTTCATACACTTATTCTAAATACATGATTACTTATTGCCTAACTTCCCATTGGTAATTTTGTGTCCTTTCCTTAAGAATTTCCACCTCCTTCCCCTGCCCCACCTTCCTAGGATCTTCTAACAACCAAACCCGGATCTGCCCCAGTTTGCAGGTACCGAGGGGACAAGCAGAAGCAGGTGCCAAGGCCCTGGGGGGGAGTGGCCTGGGCTGTCCCCTGGAAGGGCCGCCACGCACATCAACGGGGCGGAGCTCGTGCTGCCCTGTGTGCGAGCAACGCCCTGAGGAACAACGCACTTTTATTTAAGTTCAGCTTTTCACCTCATTTCGAGATAATTGCACAAGTTTGCACGAAACAATGCAGAGACCCCGGATGCCCGGTCACCATCAGTGACGCTGTCTTGCAAACTCCTGTGGAATGTCACCACCAGACTTTGGCGTCACCGTGGCCCACCAGCCGTGCTCAGGTTTCCCCGTTTCGTGTCCACTCGTGTGTGCGTTTAGCTGTAAGCAGTTTCATCGCCACGAGGAGTCAGGTATCCGCCACCACAGCTAAGAGGCGGAACATTTCCAGCACCACAGGAATTCCATCGGGTGCCTTGCCCTGCTGTGGCCACACCCGCTTCCCCGGACCCCCCACCCTCCTTAATCCCTGGAAACCACTAATCTGTTCCCTATTCTTAGAATTCTGCCACTTCAAGGATATGACATCAACGGGAGCACGCAGTGTGCCACCTTTTAGGTCTGGCTTTTCTCCTCCAGCTAAATCCTTCGAGATGCATCCAGGTTGTTTCCGGCATCAGTGGCTCCTTCCTTTTCATTGCAGAGTCGCACCCACTGTGCGGACGGGCAAGCCGCTGTGCAAGGTGGAGGTTCCATTGCTGTAAGTATCTCCGCCCTTGTCTTCAGCATCTTCTCTAAAACCTTTACGTCATCACCAAAGTACGTTTCTCATTTCCACAGTCCCTGAAAGAAATTCCAAAGAAGGCATTCCTGACATGTTCTGGGTGACGGCAGGTCACCGGGATGGGTCTGTGCCGATGCAGGGGATATCACCTGTGTGACTCTCTGCATGGGGGTTCATTCAGGAAACCCCGGTGCCGTGACAGGCACTGCTGGGCTGGGCGAGTGGGGACAGTTGCAGCCACTGGCCTTTTGGGTTCCTGCCTTCCGTGGAGGGCTCCTGGGGACGGGGGTGTTGGCTTTGCCATCCTCCAGCGTCGGGAGGCCACAGTGTGCTGTTCCTTGCAGAGTGCGTGGGCAGCATCTCCCCCAGGGGCTGCCGCCTATGAAACAGACACCCGAAGAGCGCCGGGGGTGGCAGTAAGTGTCCCCCAGCAGAGAGGGCAAGTCCAGGGTGAGCTTCCTCAGGCCCGAGACAGCCCCCACCGGTTTGTTTCATTTCCTCGCTGATATGACCTTCCGCTCTCGGAGAATAAATTGGTTAATTTTGCAGAGTGCTTGGAAAACGCAGAGCGCTGTGAAATTATCGTGATGCGAGGAGGCCCCACGTGGACACCGGGAGGCAGAAGGGCAGAGCGGGCCGAGGCTTGCGGTTTGCATAGTAAATTTCATGATTGCTTCTGGAAATTACGCCTTCTTATTTATAAGTCTTGTCAATGAAATAAATTGAATGGAATCACCAGATGGCCCTAAATATTGTCTTTATTGCCTAGAACAGTCTGCAGAGAGCTTTTGTCGCAAGAACTGGAAGCCCTAGACTGTCAGACGTGGGAGGGAAGGGACTCTGGGTGACCGCCACGCCGCCTATTTATTTGCTCAGTGAGGTGAGGGGAGACCATCTCATTTAGACTTATTAAAGGGTCCAAAAGTGTAACACTCTTCAAAAGGGTCACCATAAATATGCCACATACTGTATTTCATAGAGTTTATGGGAAAGGAAATTGGAATCTCCTAAAAATAGAATTGAATCTTGTCCAAACAATATTGGATATACCAAATGAGTATTTTTGTTATTACTTATAATAGGCTGATATTCTGAGCACATTTTTATAAACCTTTAGTTTGTTTTCATAAATGTTAGACTTCCCTACAATGCTGAGGCTTCTTACAGTTACCAGCCCACAGGACAGTGTTTTTAAAAATTGGAATGTGGGCTCAGTCGTGGTGGAAGGGCACCTCCTCCCGGCTTCCTGCTAGGGTCTGGGGCGTCGCTGAGGTTGCTGGTGCAGCTCCTGTGGTCTCAGGGAGGGTGGGGCCCTCGGTGTCAAGGTAAGGGTCACGCAGGGTCTGGACACACCATGGGTCCTGGTCACCTGCTCCCCTTAGACCAGGCGTTGCCTGACTGTGGGCACGGGGTCAAGGTTTGGTTGGGGTTAAGAGTGATGTTCGGCTGGGAGAACTCGTTTTCTGGGAAACAAAACGCAGCCCGCACAGACCGAGTCTCATCAGAACAGCCCTCAGAGCTGGCCCAGTTCCCGCTGCCGGGTAGACGCGCACCCTGGAGTTCCCACCGCCGTTGTCAGACGAGGGGGCACAGTGACCAGGGCAGAGGACAGTCCAGGAGGAGATTGGCAGGGGACAGCCCCGGCACCCTCAAGCCTCCAAGCCACCCACCCGCAGAGATCTGCTACACAGGAAAGCAAAGCCTTCCCTGTTTGCACAGAACCCACTCTTTGTAGGAGTGTCTGTTTCCTGAGGCCGGGTGCCATATTCTCAGACCACTCCTCTATGCAGACAAGCTAGAGAAGGAAGACAACGGTCATTACTATTGTATAATGGCATGGACAAATACGAACTGTGCTGCAGACCAGACAAGCAAAAATATTCTCCTTACATCCCCGCTTGGACACGTGGACCCGGACAGCGGGTAGAGGAGGAAGGAGCCTTGCGTACACAGTCTCACGGAAATGCATAAACTCTTAGCCTCAGCCTCAGTGCGACCGAGATCACCTCCTTCCAGGTGGTGGCTCTACCCTGCTCTCTGCTTGAATCAGGCCTCAGCACTTCACAGAGGAACCCTTGGCTCCTTGGTTTACAGAGACCTTACTCAGAGCAGGCTTGCTGGACGCGAGTGGTACCCGGGCTCTCTGAGTAGGGGATGCGTTTTCTGAACAGTCCCTGCTGTTGACATCAATGCTTTTAATTTTTGTTCCTTGAAGCTGTACAGGAACAAAACTGGTATAACCCCTTCCTGCTTGCCTTTATGTGAATAAAATTTGAAAATTAGAGGCAGATATAAGCTCACTATCAATAATATTTGAATCAGTAGCATCGCGGTGGTCGTTCGGTTGGAACTGAGTTGCTGTTCAGTGTGAATACCGTTCTGACCCTAGGCTCCATTTCTTTCTGTTGAAC